>CACVCL010030659.1:0-44299 GCA_902729485.2 Mus minutoides
AGATGGAAGAAAGGGGATGGAGAAGGGTAGAAAAAAGAAGAACCCACAAAATAGCAAATGCTAGCTCCATAAGAGTGCATCAGATTTCCCTGGGACGTGAGGTATAGATGGTTGTGAGCTACCATCCAAGTGGCTGGAAATCAAACCCATATCCTCTAGAATAAAAATCAGTGCTCTTAACCTCTGGATCATCTCTCCAGTCCTGTAACCATATGTAATTCTTATAGGTTACCTACTGTTCTAGAACCTGCAAATAAAACGATACATCTCATATGCATAGTGCTAGCGTTTCTAGGGCATATTGTCAAGCAGAGAAGCAGATAAACTATTGGGTACATCTTCTAGTACACAGGCTCATAATGAGACCCCAGAGGCATAACTGACTAACTGATTTTGAAACCTTCATAGAAGAGATAATGTTGGATATGGATTTCCAAAGAATCATTGTCCCAACCCAAGAATCAGGAAGAATAAGTCCACACTATGTTGACATGGCCACAGGAACTATTTGTATCACTTTTTATACATGTACCTTGATTAGATAATAGTACCAGCCAGAGTTGTGGTCGGGAGATCTGTGACATCCAGAGGAATGCTGGCTTCTAGGTCTCGGGAAGCATCTCTTAAGAGAGAACTATACACATAAAATGAACTACTGGCCTTGTATGAGGGCAGCTTCCCTGCTTCCTCTTCTAGTCCAGCCTCTAATTCCAAGGTAGAGGTAGGTTTCCAAAATGGTATTTCTATGCTTTCTTTGCAAGACAAGAGACAGAGAATTCTTGGAGTTGGTAATTCCATCTTTTGTTAGGCAGCTTTCAAGCCGTGATGTTCCTAATAATTTATCAAAGTGTGGTATACAGACCCACAGCCTTACTTTCAAATTGCTGATCTTGAAAATTCTTGACTCCACCCCAGACCTGCTCAGTCAGACTAGTGTCCATTATAGAGAGTCTTTAGTACCATTTTGATAGATTCTTGGTAAGTTAGTTGACCAAATAAATGCTTTGCCTCTTTGAGCAACATTTCCATGAGCCTCAGCTTCCTGGACTGACCACTAAAGCCAACTTCAGCTTTCATGTGATAGCCTCTCTGTGTTACTGAGCTCCTCTGAGTCTTATTACTGTACCCTTTCCTAGCAATTGACCTTTCTTTTCCACATTTACTGTATCATTAATGGGGGGAGGCATTAATGTGTATGACAGTGACACAGTACAGACCTGTAAAGAGCAGAGAGGCAGTACAGAGAATCCGGTATGATGATCTGACCCTTTAGAAAAGATATAATATTAGCAGTTGTCCATGACTGCTGTACCTTTCATTCTGAGAACAGAATGGTTGATGGTTCTATGATAATGCATAAAAGCCATGGAAAGGATATTTGGTACTCCCTGTGCACTTCACCCAGATTATGAAACCTGACTAAACCATCTCTATAAAGTACACAAAAAGTGAGTTGTGGTGTGGATTTTGAGTACCTTTTCTTTTTTTAAAGGCATTTTTATTAGATATTTTCTTCATTTACATTTCAAATGCTATCCCCAAAGCCCTCTATACCCTCCCCCGACCCTGCTCCCCAACCCACCCACTCCTGCTTCCTGGCCCTGGCATTCCCCTGTACTAGGGATATATGATCTTTGCAATACCAAGGGCCTCTCCTCCCATTGATGACAGACTAGGCCATCTTCTACTACATACGCAACTAGAGACACAGCTCTGGGGGGGGGGGGGACTAGTTAGTTCATACTGGTGTTCCTCCTATAGGGTTGCAGACCCCTTTAGCTCCTTGGGTACTTTCTCTAGCTCCTTCATTAGGGACCCTGTGTTTCATCCAATAGATGACTGTGAGCATCTACTTCTGTATTTGCCAGGCATACAATTTGCAAAACACATGAAACTCAAGAAGAAGGAAGACCAAAGTGCGGATACTTCAACTGCTTCTTCGAATGGGGAACAAAATACCCATGGAAGGAGTTACAGAAACAAAGTTCAGAGCTGAGAGGGAAGGAAAGACCATCCAGAGACTGCCCCACTCAGGGATCCACCCCATATACAACCACCAAACCCAGGCACTATTGCATATGCTAGCAAGACAATGAAAGAAGAAATAGTACTCACAGGAGCTCTTCAGGACTATGTAAATTAATCACCACTAGGCCCTTTCTATCACTGTTTATCCTCTTCCCATCACATAATTGTATTTGCTTCTATGTTCAGCCCATCAAAAAGGCCTATAGATACAGCTTCATTAATGAAGATATTTAGAGAATACATTTCTATACAATTGTAATATGTATAAGAAACCCCAATTTAAGAGATTAGGATTGACTAAGCACTAGTTGACCAACAGGTTGCCCTGAAGGCTCTTTCATCAAACATCTCTTTGGGAAGTACATTCCAGATCCAGCAATCACCTCCAAAGCAGAATTATTTTCAATGTCTTTCTCAATTCATTTCCAGAGTACCTAGAAGCCTTGAAGAATTTAATCCTTAAACAAGCTTCTGTCTTCTCTCTCAATAGGGAATGGTGTCTTTAGTGTGTGTTGTGTGTGTACATGTGTATGCATATATAGGACAGAAGTCAGTATCAGTGGATCTGCCTAGTCACTCTCCACCTTAAAATTTTAAGACTGTTTCTCTCCGTGACCCTAGAAACAACCTAATTGGCTAACCTGGTTGGACTAAAATTCCCATGGATCCTCTTGTCTTTGTCTCCCAACTCTGGGATTATAGGAATGTGCTGCTTGCACTTCTTTGTTGTTGTTGTTGTTGTTGCTGCTGTTGTTGTTGTTGTTGTTGCTTGATGCTGGTTGATCAATCTCAGGCCCTCAGGCTTCTTTATCATCTGAACCATCTTTTTCCTCCCAGGCACGATGACTTAGTGCATGTTTTTAAACTTACTTTGCCTTAGACATTTCCTTGAACAGGTCTATGGAACACAGGGACATGTGGGACATAGTCTTTGTTTTTGCCTCCATGTTACCCTATGCTTTAAGACACAGGCACAGTTCTAGAAAGAAAAGTATTCTAGAACTCAAAGGAGAAAAGCACCATGAACTTGTGTCTCCCACTTGCTTCAGGAAAGACAGTCTTGAATTTGGGTTCACTCTCAATGAGTGCCACCCTTTCCTCCTGTCACTGTAGCTGAGTGCTACCACTGGCAACTTAACCCAAAGTAAACATGTGTGACATTAGCTTGAAAAACTGTCTCCAGTGCAAAAAAGTTCAAGGTAAGTCAAGCAACTTTCAAAGACACACTAGTATAACCAGGCAACATGGTACTCTGGGTAGGAAACCAAAGGCCCATGCGTGGGCGAGTCTCGTGCTATGCTGTGAGCAAGGAGGTTTGTGTGTGAGGCGTGCACACTTTATGTAATGGAACATTGGTGACTCATGTCTGGATGGGTTGGTGACTTGCATTCAAACTGAGTGTTCATTTGTTTTTTGTTCTGTTTGTTTGTTTTGTTTTTTTGAGACAGAGTTTCTCTGTGTAGTCCTGGCTGTCCTGGAACTCACTTTGTAAACCAGGTTGGCCTCATGCTCAGAAATCCACCTGCCTCTGCCTCCCGAGTGCTGGGATTAAAGGTGTGTGCCACCACCACCTGGCTCTGAGTGTTCATTTGAAATACCTCCTTGCCAAGAAATAGCAGTCCTTGCTCTTATCTTGGAGTCCTGTATGAGTTCATTTCTGAATGTCACAATGCCATCAAAACTTGGAATTTTCTATGACTTCAAATCCAACCTCTTCCACACAATGTACAACTTCAATTTTGGTTTCATTTGAAGGTTTCTGCAAAACAAAACAACTTCCTTACATGTCTTTTAGAGAACATTTCATCTTTGATTTCTTTTTTTTTCTTTCTTTTCTTTTCTTTTTTTTCACAGTTTGTTTGAAGTAACTTTTAAAGAACAGTAGTCTGTTTAGACACTAGGAAAAGTCAAGTGGAAAGAAGAAACTGTAGCTATAAACTTATCTCCTAAATATATCCTATTCCATTTTCTCAGCCTTTCTTGAAGCGTAAAGCTTTCTTTTACAATTGTGATGAAGTAACAGGAACACACAGCTTTATAAAATGTATTATTATTGTGGTTGAGAGTCTTCTGCCATTGAGATATATCGTCCTAGCCCTTGCATAGGTATGTGGATTTTTTTCTTTATAACATCATGTACTCATCTAGCATATTTTCAATACCCATTTCACTCTACAAAAATGGAATAATCAGAAAATATTGGAAATAAACTGAAAAACACAGCATAAATAGTTCGGAATCACATATACTTTATATTATATAGTGGGCATAATGTGGGGAAAGAGATCTCTCTGGTTACCATTGCAAAAAAGTCAACTAGAAACTCATCTCTAAGAAATCTAAAAATTCAGAGTCAGATCTTAAAAAAAAAAATGGTAACTTTCTATTGACTATTGTAAAATAATTTCTATGCTGAAGTTTGAAGAAACAAAACCTTGCTTAGCAACAGCTCCAGGATGGCCATCATCTTCTGTGGTTTGTGATTTCTGAGCGTTCCTACCAAGTATGGAGGTGTAAGCTTCAGTAAGCCCCTAAACCCACTGCTTTGCATCTTTGGCTTCAGACAAGTGTTCCTGTTACTATTCCTCAGACTAGGCAGCATAAGAGCCACCCCACAGCATTTTGTATTGGACTTATTTGAAGTAATTTTAAGAGGATTTACAGTGTGGGGTGGAATGTGTAGAGTCTAAGAGAATGCTGGCGGCACCATTTTATATCAGGAATTTGAGTATCACAGCCTTAGATATCTGCAAGCAGCCTTGAACTACATTCTTACTCTCATCATTAAGGATCAGCTCTCAAAATAGAGAGCTTCATTTTAAAGTAGTCAGGTATTTCCCAGGGGTCATGGTGCCAATAGCAGGAATGGTCCTTCTTTTCTTGGATCAGAGTTCCCAGGAATGGAATGCAATGGATGGCTGTTACCTTTGGGTGGAGAGGCCGGAACACAACATGGCTGCATGTAGTCCAGCTGTGGTCAGCGCTTTACTTGTTCACTCTATCTTAGGTTGAAATTTTAGACCATAATACTGGTAACACTTGTTTTTCAGTCCCTAATAATCTTTCATGTTTCCCACTTGCCTCTACCTTTGCTACAAAATTCTGCAATGGGTTCACAGAGTAAGTTACCCTGAGAAGCCAGGCAATGTTGATATTAATCCTATACATATAGTGCAACCAACTTGTCCACTCCAAGTCATTATTCTACACACATGACTTGATTTTAATTATCAACAATCCAGAAGCCCAGAAAGTAAGCTCTTAAACCAATTTCCTTTGCCAGTTGCAGCATATTAACATAACCTTTCTAGGCTCTATAGGGAAATGAGGTATCAGCCTTCAAATGTCCCATTAAGAGAACAGGACAAATGGTGGAAGTGTCACTTTGATTCCAGTCTGCTTTCCTCTGGCACAACAAAGAAGAAGGAACAGTCACACTTAAATGAACAGAGGTAGAGCTACACATGGCTCGCTCCTTTCCAAAGAACCATATGTGAGCCAGGATGGGTGGTCTGTTCCCTCAGTGAAGAGTACAAGGATCAAACACCATAGCAGCCAGCATCAATTTCTTACTTCAGTAGCTTAGTAACCTACTGTCTATAAGTTATTTCAAATTGATATTACCAAGGACTCTAAAGAATCCTTGGGATTTGCTGAAAGTAACCATTTTTGGTGACTTTTTCATCAACTTCTGTCTTCCTCTATAATTAGCCATGAGATTCTTTATCCACAATGGTTGAAGAAATATCTAAGTCTATTAGGAAAGTTCCTGGATCTAAATCAGAAGTTAGTAAATGAAGCCCAATCTGGCTTGTTATCTCATTTTGTGAATAAAGTTTTATAACACAGCCATGTTTATTCATTAGTACATTTGCCATAGACACACTATACCAAACAATTCTACCTTAAATGTTTATTATGTCCTTATCTGAAGAGTTTGCTGTCTTCGATCTCAGTAGTCAATCTACTGAAAGATAAGGTCAACAGAGTGCAGTATAACAGAAATACACAGGAAAGCTTGAAGTGTTGCTGAAAGAAACTAAAGAAGACTTCAATATATGATCATGCTGGCAATAGGATTAGAATGTTGCTCCCTCCACTCCAATTAACCACAAAAGTTCAGATTTCCCAGAGATTTCCAGTTTCCTGCCTTTAAACCCAGAATTCAAGAGGCAGTCAAGTGAATCTGCCCGTTTAAGGTTGGTTTGGCAATCATAGCAAATCCTTGTTAGGTCAGAGCTTCATAGTGATATCTTCTCTTAAAAGAAAAAAATTCTGCTACCTATATTCTTCCCATTCCCCTCTTACCACTCTTTTCTGCCTTCTAGAAAACTAGAAGGTAGAAAGGTAGGCTCTAAAATGTATATAATAATTCAAAAGATTTAACTAAAATATCTTGGGGGAGATCACTTTTAGTTAAAAGATGGTGTATATGAAGTGGAAATTCAGGTTTAAATGGCAAGAGCCCTTATTATTGAATAAGAATTTACCAAAATGTAGATGTAGACACAATAATATCTATAGCTAATTTTACATACAAATATACATACACACATGCACATGCATGTGCATGTTAATGTGAAACAAAGACATACATACATACATATAGGTATTAACTGGCACATATATACATAGACATACAGAGGAATCTTGATAACCTGATACTCATCCCTGGGTACTTAGGATGTCACCTCTTTGTATCTTTAATATTACCTCATATTCAGTCACCACAGGGAGATCTTTGATGTTACTCTTCGGGGCTGGAACTGGTGGAAACAACCTGGTCCATAGGTGACACCTGACAATAGGGAAGGAACTGGATGAGAATAAACAATCCACTTGCCTAAATTTCTACTCAAACACTGAGTAAATTAGTTCCATGTGTAGCTGTGTTATAAATTTAGATTCTCCATTGGCTAAAATTTCTAAACATCTTCACCAATGAAGACCTTGGGATGCAGCCAGGCTGGGATGTGGCTTCTGAGATCTCCAAGGAAGAGGACGACAGAACTGATTCACGTTGGCACTCATTGGCAAACCTGTCTGAAGCTGGTCAGCAGCATCTTTCTCTTGGCTACTCAGTCGCTGCTCATTCTAGCTTTCCTCCTTTAGCTGTGATGATTCCCTCTTTTCTTTCCCTTTCCTTTGAACTGCTGCCTGTCACACAGACTCAGCATCTAAGAATAACTTGGTAATGGCTCATACCATTTACTATGGCAGTTACAGCCTAAGTTCTTAGGATAAAGCAAAACTTTGCCTTAGTGATAGATTGAAAGGGAGGGGTGGATGTGGGAGGGGGGAGATCAGATGTAACCATTTGCAGGCTGTAAGATGAGATGTGAGATCTATGAAGCCTTTAGAGAATTTGCATTTGACCTAAGGATAGTCACCTCACTGGACCAGGAACTTGAAAGCCAAGGCAGAGGTCAGCCTCTGACCACAGAGGCCCATATGGGAAGGCAGTATAGTGATTTAAAACTTGGTTTAACTGCTGCCTTTTTATAGGAGATGTCAAAAGACAAAGAGTCATGGAAAGGGAATCCATGAAGGAAAAGAACACAGTGGCCAAAACCTCTATAGAAATTAAAATAGCAGATTTGAGGAGTGTGAGGTGGCTGGGGACTGTACTGTGTCTTGTGTAGCTGCTGTGTGCCATGTTTTATTTTTGGCTCCTCTCTTCCCTGCCAGTAAAGGCAGCCTAAAACACCATGATGTTAATCTCACCTGATAACCAGGAGCCCTTACACAGGAAGAAAATGCAGCCCTGGGATGGAAAGAATACTTACACTCTGCAGATGAGTGAGAACATTAACAAGATGAAGCAGGCAGCTGCTGGGAGCACGATGAGATGCCATTCTACCAACGGCTTCCTTTCCTTTCCTGATTTGAAGGTGAGGAGACAGAAAGCAAAGTCAAAGTCAGGGAGGATAAATAAAATTAGAAGGATGGGGCATCAGAAGGTTTGGGTCTGAACTGAAGATGCTGGGTGATGCTGGTTAAGGATGAGCAGCTGAGCACTGAGCTTCAGGAGTCTCCTCTGCCAAAGGAGCTAACACCCATCTCACAATATTCTAGGGGAAAGGACACTAAGGGCTTTTCAATTATTACTAATTTAAGCCTGATTAATTCAGTCAATCAGCCAGTGTTTTGGAGCTCACCTGTCCCCCATGCCACCTGCTGGTGCTTAGAGCTTGAGGTGCCTAGTAGGGTGTTAGGTGGAAGAGCTACAAAAGCACAAGGCTAGTCAGAAACGTCATTAGAGTGGAGTGAAATCTATTTCCATAGTGGCATCTACCTACTTGGAAATGAAACTTAGGGAGGAAGTGTTAGAAAATATTCATAGTGGTGCACGTATAGAATCTACAGTACACACTGTATGGCTGTAATTATCCTCAAAGCCCCTATTCCACTCATTTCTCATTTCACAGAACAGGAAGTAAAAAACTGTCATTGGTCGGCACAGGAGGTGTACCATCCTATTCTCTAATAGGCTCCTATTCTTTCTACAGGAGATACTGCTATGACCTTTAAAGATTACATCAGACTGTGAAAAGCAAGGGGGGATGGGTGGGTAAGGGAGGTACTTGTTAGTCTATTTAATTTCAGAAATGCAGTCCTGAAAAAAATCAAAGGTTTCTGATTAAATGGCGTGCTAGTGGAAGTAGTGTTTGTTTGTGTTAACTGCTGGACTCACTTTCAGAAACCAAAAGCAAATCCTGAGTTACAGTTAGTTCTCTTTCCTAGGGAGAGAGCTGATTCATTCATTCATTTATTCATCCATCCATCCATCCATCCTTCTGTCCACCCACCCATCCATCTATCTATCTGCCCATTTAGCGAGTATCTGTTAGACTCTTGTCAGGTATACAGGTTACTGTGACTCAGTGATTAAGGGCATGCCTTTGACACCTTCCATCCTTCAGCTTGAAGTCCATTGGGGAAGATTTGCAGAAAGCAAATAATGACTCAGGCCATGATCTGAGGATAGCTGTACTATGAAAGCACTGTGGCAAGGTTCCAACCATGCTACTCCAGGATAAAAAGCAAGAAAAGCAAACAAACCTTAGTTGGATACTATTTCTTCTATACAATAAGAAATACATGTGAATGGGAATTTTTGAGCACTTGTGAATATCCTAAGGCTTAAAAAAAAAAAGAGTCATTCAAAGCCATTCAAACTGTCCAATTATCACAGGAGAGAGATGTCTGGATTTAATGCTGGCAGTTCGTGCCTCTTCTCATCTCTTCCCTGTCCTTGGTCAGGTTTCTTCTCCACTTTCCCAAAGCTTTCATGTCCTCTTTAATCTCCTCCTTTCTGCTTTCAAATATTCATAGAATCCTTTATCTTGACTAAGCTATGACCCTGCTCAACCATCTTCCCTAGCTATCATCAAATACTGTCTTCTCTCACTGCCCAGACTGAAGTCTTGAATAAAGATTCAGGCTTCTGTGTCCCTGAACTTGGCTGCCTTGTCTAGCCTCAGTGGAAGAGGATCCAGCTAACCCTGCAGAGACTTGATTTGCCATTGTGGAGGGGAGAGGAGAGCCTCCAGGGGAGCCCCCACCCTCAGAGAAGAAGGGGAACAGGGAGGGGGAGGGCTTATGTGAGGGGGCAGCAATCAGGATATAAAAGGAATTAATAAATCATGGAAAAAATGATTCAGGCTTCTGTATTTTCATACCTCAGAAACTCCTTTTATAGTCACTGGAAATGTCTTTCTAAATAAACCCAAAAGATCCCTGATTTCTGTCCTAACTTTATGTCTTCTGTTCTCTCCCCCTAAATCTCTTCTTTTCATTTAATGTAAGTTTTGAGGCAAGGTTGCATGTACTTCTAGACTGGCCTCAAACTCAGTATGTTGTGGAGGATGAACTTGAAATTCTGATCTTCCTGCCTCTACTTCCTGAGTATTCTACTGCATCTCCTTTATGTCCTGCTGGGGATTAAATCCATTGCTTTGTGCATCCTCAACAAACTGTCTTAGTGAGGGTTTCAATTCCTGCACAAACATCATGTCCAAGAAGCAAGTTGGGGAGGAAAGGGTTTATTCGGCTTACACTTCCATACTGCTGTTCATCACCAAAGGAAGTCAGGACTGGAACTCAAGCAGGTCAGAAAGCAGGAGCAGATACAGAGGCCATGGAGGGATATTTTTTACTGGCTTGCTCAGCCTTCTCTCTTATAGAACCAAGACTACCAGCCCAGAGATGGTACCACCCACAAGGGGACCTCCCCCCTGATCACTAATTGAGAAAATGTCTTACAGCTGGATCTCATGGAGGCACTTCCCCAACTGAAGCTCCTTTCTTTGTGATAACTCCAGCCTGTGTCAAGTTGATACACAAAACTAGCCGGTACACAATCATTCTACCCAATGAGCTATATAAAATGTTAGCTATATAAAATGCTGGAGAGATGGCTCAGCAGTTAAGAGCACTGACTGCTCTGCTCGGATCCTGAATTCAATTCCCAGCAACCACATGGTGGCTCACAACCATCTGTAATGGGATATGGTGTATCTGAAAAGAGTGGCCGTGTACTCATATAAATAAAATAAATGAATCTTTAAAAAAGTGTTATTACCATATGTTAATTGCTCAAAAATCACAGGACTCATTATGACATCTTCATATATGTATATAATATACTCCTATCATATCATTGCCTTCTCTATTTTGAATTCAAACTGTCCACAGCTGAGTTCAGGGAAGCCATGGCTCTTTGCTGAAAGGATCCCATTCTTCAATGACACTTCCTTCTTTTAAAATTGCAGCAGGTAAAAATTCCATAGATATTTTATAGCTCCTGTTCCTTCCTCACACCTGATTCCTATGTACAGTCATAAATGTAAGGCTGTATGCTTCTGACGCCTGCATCTGTCCTTGCTCAGTCTAGAGACCTCGGTTCCAGACCCAGCTTGCAGTAAAGCTGGACATTTTGGTAACCTCACCTCAGACCAAGTTATAACACCGGAGCCTGCAAATCCACCACACTCCCGATTCTTTTTTTTTTTTTTTTTCTGGCAATATTTATTCTATCCTGGCCACCACCACTTCTGTACACACCCTTTACACAAGACTAATTTTACAAAAGTGGTATATTTTCACTTGTAGTCATTTGGAAGTTATACAGTACAAAAATATAAAAGTCATCACTCTCAAGGATTAACTAAAACTTCTTCTCTGCACATATTTTATATGCACATTTTTGAGTGGCCAGACACAGTGTACACCGTTAATTTACTCCCAGGGCTCCCTGTGTAGATATAGAAAAACTAAAACAGAGAAAGGGAGTGAAATCAACTGAGGACACATAACTGTCATTCAGAGCAACAAGAAACAAAGCCAATGACTGCATCCCTCAATCTAAGGTAGGGTTCCCAGCCCATCCCTCCCCCTCTGTAACACTGAGGGAGTGCTATGGGTCCTGGCTGTACCTCATATATATTCTGGTATTTTTTTATGGAGTTCAGGCATTCTTCACTCATCCTATTCTAGGTGTTTAATTACTTAGCATACTCTAGGTGTTGCTTTGTTATCAAGAACCACCCCCTGAGTATCATCACCTTTGCAGCTGGGTCTACTTTTACTGTGGGACAAGCTTGTTTTGTGTCAGATGTGTGTTTCTGAAGCCTCCTCTTTACTCAACAGTATTTGAATGTGCTTTCTTGCATTGAATTTACCTGACAAGTTATGTTTTCTTTGAGGCAAAGCTCACAATGCTTGTGTTCTTGAGCATAAGTTCTCTTCTCGTGGTCATATGGGGAGGGATCCTGGAGAGGCTAGGCTCTGGAAGTAATTAAAGGTGTACACTGTCTCTGGCCACTCAAAAACAAAAACAAAACAAAAAACAAACAAACAAACAAAAAAACTCCTTCCAAACACTGGCCATGACTATGTGAGGTTGGCTGCTCTACAAATGTCCAGTGTCCTTGGCATTCCCAAGCTATAGGTGGCACTGAAGCACTGTGGTAAAACCCTGAGTGAGGGCCAGAGAGATGGTTCAGCAATTAAAAGCTTATAGTGCTCTCACAAAAGTCTGGAGTTTGCTTCCCAGCACACATATGAGGCTGCATAGAACCATCTTATGAGCCTGGCTTCAAGCGATCTGAGCCCTTCTGGCTTCTGAAGGCATCACACACAGGAACACAAACACACACTCAGATACACCCACATACTTAGAAAAAAAATCTTTTAAAAATTTTTATGTCTGTTATAAGCAGGCATTTGCACACACTGGAATAGTGAGATGTGCCTATCACCCCAGCATTTGAGAAACAGAGACAGGATAAAAGCAAGTCAGAAACCAGATTGATCAACATAGCAAGTTACAGGCTAGTCAGGACTTCATAGTATATTATTATTATATTACTACTAGTAGTAGTAATTGTTGTTGTTGTTGTTTTCTTCTCCTAAGAAATGTGGGGAGCGGGCACAGCCGCATGGGCCAAAGATGGCGCCCTGGCTCTATGCTAAGCCCGGTGACCTCGCTTGTTTATCCCATTCTCAGTCATGCGCAATAAAAGCAGCGCATGTAACTCGTTGGAGAGATTAGAGCAACATCTCGTGATACCATTCTATCAGCCAATCCTGCATGCTGCCTTGGACATGTGCGTTTAGGATTGGGTGGTGTGAGGTGGTGTGAGTGAATGGAAGTATAAATTGAGGGCAGCCCCATATGAGGAGAGACCAGATGAGGAGACCAGACCAGTGTTAGAGAGACCAGCGTAGCAGAGACCAGAGACCAGCGTAGGAGAGACCAGAGTGAGTGAACAACTGCAGCTGTGTGAAACCTGAAAGAGAGAGAATCAGAATAAAGCAGGAGCTGTGAAGGCAAGCTGCTCTGAACTCCCCTTGTCGTTTCTTCCCACTGTCTTTGCTGGTCAGAGACATGTGGGCGCGCGACAAAAAAAAGGCATTGAAAATCATTAACCATGTCGTCTATTTGTTCAAACCTATTTTACAAAGATACACAGCAAAACTTTTGAGTCCTGTGAGAAGAACAGAAAGTGTTGTAACTATTATCATGGTCACACACTCAGTCATTTGTGGCTCAATATCCACTAGCCTGATATGCCAAGTCCTGATAAAAGTACCGTTATCCTCAGACCATGATTACAAAAATCTTTTCAACCGGCTTAGCCACCTTACCTCTTATGTAGATAAGTGAAGATTCTCAGTAAAGGAGCAAATATCATGGAGGGCAAGGCAACTGATTTTAGTTCCTCCAACTAATAAACTTCTCATGACATGGAAATTACCGCATAGGAAGTGTCTTCACAGCCAGCGTTTGAAAGGAGTTAGTCTAGCCTCTCCAGGCTTCCCTCCCATATGACCACAGGAATAGCAGAACTTGTGCTCAAGAACATAAGCATTGAGAGCCTCACCTCAAAAGAAATATACATTGACAGGCAAATTCAGAGCAAGAAATCATATTCACATACTGTCGACTAAAAATGAGTTGTAAATTATTATCGGTTCAATTATTAAAATTTTATCTCTATGTTTTTCAACATTTATTTCTTTTATGATTGAGATTGTAGGCACCAAGGTACATGTATGTAGATCAAAAGACAATACGTGGTACATGTGTGCACATCAAGGGATAACATGTAGGACTGGATTCTCTCCTTTCACCATGTGGGTCTCAGAGATTGAACCAGGTCATAATGATCATGCTTGGCAGCAAGAACCTTCACCTGATGAGCTATTTCACTGGTTTTTTTATGAATGGGGAGAAGAGAGAGAGAGAGAGACAGAGAGACAGAGAGAGAGAGAGAGAGAGAGAGCGCCTAAAATTATTAAGCATTTCAGTACGCTAAATGTTGAGCCATGTTTTCTGATATCCTAGGACACATGACCTCCTCAGAGGTTTCCTCTCTAATCTTCTGGGCAAGGCTCTAAATTCAACCCTGAGGCTAGAGTTGGGATGAAGGAATATGAAGAAAAAAGAAAAAAAAAAAAAGAAAAAGTTCTAGGTAACTTGAATCATTTGTCTGACTTAAGGGGCTTTTTTTTTTACATGCTATTAACCATGAAGCCACAGATGTTTCTTACGAAATGGTTGGGTATTCTCAGTTGATTATGTAGATGAGTTTTTGAGATGGGAAGTGTCATAGTCTACCTATGGAAAAGCCCTCAGCTACTCCACTTCATTTCTGGGTGTTCTGCAGATCTTATTAACTCAGTGTATTCAGAGACCTCAGTCATATGGTTCTGTAGACCTTTGGTTTCCATTTCTGACATCTCAGCTAGTTAACCGTAAAACAAAGAACCTCATGGAAATTCTGTGGGAAGTGTGCACTGGATGGGGCGGGATGGTGACAACAGAGGTCAGGAAATCTCTAGCTGATGATATGCTAGCCTTGCTCTGGCTGCCCTTGCCTGCCTTGAAGCTCTATCAAATGAATCATAATTTGGGAATTGCAGTCTCTCTGTCTCTAGACTCCTGGCATCTATTAGTTGGGACTGACAGCTCTAAGGAGGTGGATTTGATGCTGAGGCCAAAGCAGCCTTAATCCATGCAAGTTTGTACTTTCACTGCTTCAGTATTGATTTTGAATCTGACTCCAATTCAACAATAGGTTTCAAGCTAAAGGACTAATTAGCAAATTGATGGAGCCCCTCAAATAAAGCAGCCCTGCTGTGTTTTTAAACCAGCAGGTGATGGGAGAAGTTTAAAAGGCATCAACAGGGTTGAGTCATTAAGATGGTGTCAATACAGTAGTCTATGATACAGGCTTTAACTAGCTTCCTATGGCTTTCCATTGGTCGGAGGGTGAAGCTGTGGTGTCACACATGAAAGGTTCCCAATTTAAACAAAAGTCAAAAGTCGCCTTCTGGGATTGAGCTTTCTGTGGCAGCTTTCTGGAGGACTCTGAGAGATCTCCTGGTTTAAGAAGGCAAGGGATGGGGGCAGAAGAGCAAAAGGTAGAGGCATAAAACCCACAACCCCCTGAAAAATGCAAAAAGCTGTGGTATCCTGGTGAAACTGGGCTCAGGTGAGGGACAGTGTGGCAAAGCTGTGGAGACTGCCCTGTGTACGTGAATGGCTTGGCAAGCTCCGGACCGAGTGGATGATGGTGATTTTCCCCTATCAGGCTCAGACTAGATAGATCAGAATAGGGAAAGTACAGTTTTTGTCTCCTCTGCAGACTTCTCAGAAAGAACCAGTGCCTTTCAGAGCTCCCACCAACCCAGAATTCTTCTCTGTGAGCCACTGAGGAGCCATTTTTTTTCCTATGGACCCAACTGAAATAACTACAGGCTGGCCGCAGAGGGTGCTGGTGTCCAGTAGACACAGAAGGGAGAGGTTTAAGCCTAGTTCTGTCTCTTGGTGCTGAGGTGACCTTCCTTGAGCAGTGAATTTGTATCACTTTGTGTATTGCTTTGAAGCTGGGGTAGGAGTGAATGAGTTAATACATACAAAGTGCTTAGCGTCTGTGCAAGTACACAGAAGCCAATCAATCCATGTTTGTGGTAATTATGATGGAGATGAATACGTTATGTCAGAGCAAAGGCATCGAGTTAATTTCCCTAGATCCTCAGGGAAAAAACACAATTGTAGTGCTGCCTGAATGCTCAGGTTAGGAGCCATAAATACCAGATATTCTGGGTATAAAGGAAGAAGTGGGTCAGAAGTCATGGATAATCCTGTACCTCAATGATAGGAGTTGAGATAAACATTGCATTGGGCTGTCAAGATGGCTTATTCCTACAAGCCTGAAAACCCGAGTACAGAACCCACATAGAAGTCTGATACAGATGTACAGGCATTTTTAATCCTGGCAAAATCCTGCAGGAATATGGGCAGATGAGGTAAGAGATTCTGTAGAAGTCTGAGGGTGAGCTATCCTGATTTGTACAACAGCACAAAGACAAATGGAAGAGCCAAGATCTGAGGACTGTCCTGTGACTTCCACAGTGGCCTGGGGCACATGCATTCCCAGACCCATACACTTGTGAATCATAGGTTTCAAGCCCTCAACAGATGGCTGAGGTGCCTATTCAATATATCAAGTGGAATTGATCTCCAGGTTCTCCCAGCATCCTTTAGTCCCTACTAGTTACAAGGTATGGCTGGCACATACCACCCTCTATCATGAACTTTCCAACTATGGACTGGGCTTCCCCTCCCCCAGAGGCTCTTCTCTATATAATGTTGACATTTTGCAACTTACTTCTCTCTCTCTTTCTCCCCGACTCTGCATTTCTTTCTCTCTGCATGCATGTGCTCTCTCTTTCTCTACTTAACTCCTTTGCCTCCCTGTCTGCATCTCCATTTCCCTATGCTCCTCCTGTGAGATAAGTGTATCTTCCTTCCCAGATATGCCTCCAATAAGGGTGCCTTCATATTCTCAATTTAGCTTGAATTGGCTTGTTTCAATGGCGGAAGAAAACAACAACAACAAACTATTAATGAACAGACACATACACGTGCACTGGCGTATCACACACAGAGAGACATAAAATGAGTGTCATGCACAACATGAAACATTTAGACAAAAACTGCCTGCAGAGGTCAATGTAAACACCTCCAGTGCTTGGCCTACAATGGAGCCTGAGCAGGCCAAGAACTAGTAAAATGAAACCTCTCTGCAGTAGTCTACAGTGCAAGCAAGATCTACCTCCTTGTCTCAGTTTCTCTGCCTGGGACTCAATAATTGGGATGAGAACATCAGTTAGCATTCACAGGTATAAAGGTAGTCTTGCTGCTGGATACGGGGTCATTACCAGGTTTGAGCATCTCTCTCCCTCTCCCTCTTCTTCTCCCTCTCTCCTTTACTCTTTCTCCCTCTCTCTCTTCCTATCTGTCTAGTAAGAAATGATATTTGGGGGAGATATCCTAGATACCGTGAATAATCGTGTCTTGCACAGAGCCAGGGATAGAGTCCTTCCTTGGCCTAAGTATTAAGTATGGAAGATTGATTGGTATGGCCACCAAGAGAAGTGGCCACAGCTGAAATTTAAAAATGAAATAAAATAAAATCCTTGGTGGTATGGAACAGCCTGAAAGCTTATTGCGACCTTATCTACAAGATGGTAGACAAACCCACAGAGTCAAGGTGGTCTGGCCTGAGGCTTATCAGGCGAGATCCAGCCAACCTTGAAACCACAGAAGCCCAAGTCAAAGAAGCAGTTTGACTTAACTGCTATGTCTGCCCAGGTGAAATCCCCCACTTGTAAAGAAAATTCCAAAGTGGCAGCTGAGACAGTAGGGAAGCAGGGTTTCCCTTGCTGCCGATGGCTCACCTACTTTTCTTTCCAAGCATTTCCCCCTCTGTCTTGACCCAGAGCTTCCCTTCTCTTACCTCCTAAATCTCGAAATGGACAGAATTCTTTTGAAAGCCCAGAGAAAGTGAAACTGACCCTTTCCTCCTACCTGTTTCCCTTTCTTCTTCCCTATACTGCTTTGTATCTTATCTCACAAAGGTTTGGAAATTTAAGAAGAAAGGGTGGGAGCAGATGAGAGAGACAGAGAGGGGCAAACAGGCAGGCAGATGAAGAGGGAGCTGCTCAAAATCTACAGGCATAGAGGAAAGAAGGGGCCACAGCTGGAGCTTGAGCTCCTTTGATAGACTGTGGACCATGAAGGAAGTACATTCAGTGACCTTCAAGATAACGCCATCTCCTCCTCGCTCTTGAGTCTATAAGCTTCAGGTAGAGGGAAATTGCTTTGCACTTCTGACATGAACACCAAGTCAAAGAATGAGAGTCCTCCTTCCATCCAGCACGCACGCCTGTGTGCCGCAGCTGTTGTAGTAATTAATTAATCTCAGTCGGGATATTTCTACACTGCCTTTGATCATTCAGTTCCCAGATAAAAGATGCAAAACTTTTATGTTTATAATAAACCTTTAAATAGCACTAGAGCTGGGCAGATAACAACTCTCTAAGCTATTAGTATCTACTCCCCTATCAATAACCCCATGATAAGACTTGCCATGTTTTTGCTTGGCTACTTTGATTCCCACTGGCCAGCCCTCATGGCGAGCTTTCACAATCCCTTAGCCCATGGTATCTTCTCATTTTTCCCTTGTTCTGCCCTCCTCACTACCTTCTCAGTTTCTCTGTAACCATATAACTAAAATACTTGCCTATTTCTAATCTCTCCAGTATTTGGCTGCAGCCATTTTTATTTAACCGATAGTTTTAAATTAAGAAACAATGTTTGCACAACAAAAGCTGGGAAACATGAGATTTCACTCATAGACTCAGAGCTTCAGGTACAGTATTTAGTGAATTTAGCATTACAACACATAACAACAGATCACAACTAAACATGCCACATTGGTTTTTGCTTAGCCCTGATACCCACCCCAGAGCACATATTCCCCTGCACAAATTACACACACACACACACACACACACACACACACACACACACACACTGGCTCACACCATAGCAGGAAAGTGAAGGCCAGGATCAAGTGAAGGCTAAGAGCAGCATGTCTTTGTTGCTGAAGGATTTGTCCCAGTAGATAGCAGCAGTCACCCTGTAATTGGTGACCACACTGCTGACTGAGCCATGTGAAAACTGGGGTGACTGAACCTTGTTCTGCTCCCAGGTTAAGAGCCACTCATCTTAAGCCTAAAGAAAGCCCTTTAGAAGAAACACATTTTCACTCATTTCTAATAATACCAGGTCCTGAGTGGCAGATACAGCCTTCACTGAGAGTGGAGAAAACTCGTTGTTCCCATAAAGCAATGCTTCTCTACCTTTATAATGCTACGACACTTTAATACAGTTCTTCATATTGTGGGTAACACTCAACCATAAAATCTTTTCACTGCATTTCATAACTGTAGTTTTTGCTACTGCTATAAATTGTAATGTAAATATCTGATATGAAAAAATGGCTTATTTGTGACCTGGGAGGGAGTCATGACCCACAGGTTACGAACCACTGTTGAGTCCAGCGATTGTCAGTCTAAGCTCTTATCAAGAAACAGGTCCGATCCTAACCAGGGTCAAAGCTACAAATAAATGCAGCCAACATTCTCATTTTCAGGGGGTCAGGATGCGTGCTAGGAACATTTGTTTCTAAAATTATTTATTTTTATGTTTAGTACCTGAATAGTGTCACAGACTAGAGGAGAAAAGAAGACATGTAAAAGAAAATAGTTTCAGTGCCAGGGTCCACATCAGGAAACAGGAAATGGCAGAGATAACAACAGAACAGAAGTTGGGCCTTCAAGACTGAGAAGGAGAAAGACATTTGAAATTGGGAAGTTCAGCTCTTAAAGCAGAAGCTAGCTGATGGAGGGCAGTTGATAACAAGTACTGATAAAACAAAACTGCCACTATAGAAGAAGAAGGAGGAGGAGGAGGAGGAGGTCCATGCTCTCAAAATCCCGGAGCAAGATAGTAGATTCAAGAAAAATCTCAATCAGATAGAGCAAGCTTCTTTGCTGGTTGTACTGTTCACAGCCAGATTACACTCTTGGTACCTATTGGACTGACCAAGGACCTTACCAACTGGACCAGAAGCTACCTGCCTACTCCAGTCCCCTACACCATCAATCCAACTTCCTCTGTGTCTCATTCTTTATGAAACAATCTCAGGTTATAATGGGTTAATTAGTTAATTTAAACTATTCTAATTTGCTAATTGGTTCATATGTCACTTATTTGGGGAAATGACACATTAATAGCTACTTCTTGGCTATTTGACAATGACTAAGTCATTTAATACCTTCAGGCTTCCATTTCCTTATCTTAATTAAAATAATGGGTCGAACCTTATATCAAAGGCATGGGTGATATTTCAGTTGGGCCCAATAGTGAAAATCCAGGAGGGCTCCCAGGGGCCACTTGTAAGGCAATGTAGGAGAGAAGGGAGTCTGAAGGAAATGAACTTAACAGCAAAACTGCCAGATTGACTGCAAGCTGAGCACAATTATTACGGTATTCTCCAGGGGTAAGGAAGAGCCATGCAAAATATCCCCGAGGGGCTTGGACTTCCTATTATGTTTATTAATCATCTTGATGAAAATGGAGAGTCTGCATTGATTAAATTCACTAATGATCCCAAAGTGAGCAGGGGAGTAAATTCCAAAAAGGATGGATTTATAAGGTAAGCACTAATATTAATCAGGTCATCTGCATGAACTAGGTGGCAATGAATGAAATAGGGAATGAAATAGTAAATAGCAATGAGGTACACCTGGGGCGGGGGCAGATGGAAGCTTCCAGATCCAAGCCAGGAAGCTGTTCTTTAGGAAATGGTAAGAGAGTAGGGGATTGGAAAGTGAATAATAATTTAAAAACAAATGTATGATAGACTCTCCGGATGGTTCACAGTCTTACCCACAATCCTTTGGTGGTGAATGTTGGGGAGTGGCAGTCATAGAAGCAATTAGGGAACAGTCACCTTTACAGATGACTGATGTGCAGGAAACTGATGCCCAGAAAGGTTAGCTGTTAGGTACTAGGTCAGAGTAACAGAACCCAGACTGGCATAGTACTTCACTCAGTCTCAGACGTGTGGTAACAAAGACTACCACTCCATCTTAAAACCTGAATTTATTCTCAGAATTATTCTCCAAATTATACTGTGTTCTCTAACTTGGTTCATTGAAGCACAATCAGCGGAGTCCTGGCTAAAGTCCAGATCTCCTGATTTTGTCTACTGCTGCTTCCCCACCCCAAAGTGTCAATAGTCACCACTGTCTAGAACTTCAAAACTCAAGCACTCAAAAAGCACCATTAACTTCTTAGCCATGACTTTGATCTTGATCTCTACCATGTTTATCTCAAGTCTTTTGGTCCATATTAATATTTGTCTAAATTTGTTTATGTGGCAATGTTGGGGCAACAATGAAAAACATCAGTAGTTTCAGGTTTGTGTGCTTGATAAAAACATAAACCATTTTGTTAAAGGAATCCACAGGCTACAAATAAACAAAGCTCCCGGCACACCTCAGGACAACAGTAATTATCTGATTAAAAATTCCTGAGACCGATGAGCCTTGTTTCAAGGAGTGAGTATTATTTGTGCAAATGAAGCATTTTTTAAGAGAGTTCCTATCTGTATCGGGTCAGGTTCGTTCAGTTGGGTGTCAACCTGGGGAAAAAAGGAGGGAGAGGAAGACTCACCTCAGCAAAATTACGAAGCAGGTGAGCCCATCCAACTTTCAGTTCCCTTCATCTTCCTTTCAGTTCCTCTCCCCAGGAAACGCATGGTGCTGCTCTGAGCCCAAGTGCCCATCCCCAGATGTTGCCATGGCTGTGGCACAGCACAAGGCTGTTTGGGTGGGGTATTGAACAACTGTTCAACTGGGACAACGTTCTCCTGTAGGAGTTCAGGGCAGCACGATCAGCCTTCTTACAGACCTAGCTCTGTGCTCCACCTCTTGATCCCTTCCACTATTCTTGTCTCCCTGGCAATGTATTTGATAAGCATCGGGCTGTGACTCAGACCACACAGAGCACAGGTCAGTGCCCAAGAATTTCCCATGGACTCACACTCTGTAGCCCAAGTAAATGAATTACTACTTTAGTAGATAATTTTAGCATGTGCCTGCAAGAAATTTCTTATTAAGTATGCTGTCTAAATTGCTCTGGAATATCCCATAGGCTTTCTGAGAGATGATGTAACCAGCCTTAACCAGAAAGTTCTCTATGCCAATCTAATTTTCTAAGTACTTTTCAACATGTAGGGTCTTACCACACCATGCCGGAGTGTTAAGAGACTGGACTCTAGAATAAGTTAATCTAGGTTTCAACCCATTCCTGGTGCTTGCAGATGTATGCAAATTACCCAAGTTTTCCAAATATACATCCTTATCTGAAGAATGAGTTTCTTGATAAACTTAGCTTAGAGAATACATGAAAAATCATCTAGGATGCTGTTCTGAAAATGTCTACTTGTACCAGTATCTTTCTTTATCCAAGAAATACACCCCTTCATCCACAGTTGCTACCCATTCCCTGTTATTTGCCATGTATGGCACTCAGTTAATTTGACCATAAATAACAGTAGGTGTAAAACCAACACAGATGCCCCAGAGATGCCTAAATTACTAGACATATATACTGTCTGTTAGGCTAAAGGTTTAGGGATAGATCCCAGTTTCATGAACCCTAATATTATTCAATTTTAAAACCTTTTAAAAAAGGAAACAAAGACATAAATTCACAGGTGAGTATGGCAAAATTACAATGACTAGAGTAGTTCTTCCCAAGGACTACAGATGAGGAGCAAAGGAGGATGGGTGTGTTTTAAAAGGCCAAAAGGAACAATTGTGTGATGGACTGCTTGCCATCTTGACTGAGCTGTGACATGAGTGCTAAGCATACGTAAGACCCAAGAAACACAAGTAACGACACATTAAATCCATACGCTCTGAGAAGGATGGAGGGGTCATCAGGGCCAATTTTGTAGCTTTAAAACTATGCTGGAGATTTTGCAAGATGTTGCCATTGGGAGACACTTGGTTAAAGGAAGACTGGATGTCCATTCTTACCACAGTTTATGAATCTGCAATTCTCTGAAAATAAAATACCTACTCTAAATAAACAGATGTTGGGAAGATGCCTCAGAAAGTAAGAGTGCTGTATAAGCTTAGGGGACTGAGTTCAAATTCCTCACACCCATGGGAAAACCTGGGTGTGGCTGCCTGAGGACCTGTAAACACAATGCTGTTGTGAGCAGAGGCAGGAGGACTTCTGGGGTTTACTAGATAGCAGCCTAGCTCAAGGTTCAACAAGAGAACATGTTTTCAAGGGAACAAAGCAGAGAGAATGATAGAACAGAATACACTATGTCTTCTTTGTCCTCTGTGAGCACACAGAGTACTCATGTCTGTACAAAGATGCACACCTCACTCATGCATGCACAGAGATACACACAATATGATTGGGAGAACAACCAGAAAAAAAAAACGAAATAAAAACAAGAATTGGACAAAATAAAATAAGCCTGGCGAGGGAGTGTGCTAGGGAGAAAGCAGGAGAACTAGGTTCCTAGGACATACGTGTCTAGTTGCAGACACAGTACATGGATGGAAGATTAGGCAGTGTCAGTCAAGATGAGACCACTTCAAGACCTGAGTGAACATGTACACTTTCCAGGATTTTCCGTTGCCACTGCTTTTAAATACACAACAGGGACTCACCCACATAAATAGGTTGACTCCACTTGCCCCACCTTCCTGGCATTCTGCAAGGTGAGCTCACAGCTGCTCTCACTTGAATGGAATATGTGGAAACGTCATCAATTTTTGAGATGAAATTATGGGTGATCAGTTTTTCCTTCTAAATGGGAAAAATTAACATTATAATAATGCCTAGACATGTAATTTATGTAAAATACCAGCTTGAGAGGTCACATGTGGGTAATGTGGCTCATTATTTAGCAAGTAATCTAAAATCAATAGAGCACAGTCATGAGTTCATTCTACAGAGTTCCAGTGTGATTTCTTGGCAGTTGCCCCGAGGGAGAAAGTGATCTTGTAACTAAAATAAATAAAATGGGCGGTTGAAGGGCTAGGTGATGCTGTGTGGACAAATTAATGTTTTATGTGGAAAAGTCGGAGTCAGTTCCAACAGTACACATGATCTCTGTGACTTTGCCCTTCCACATTGGTAATGTCACAGTTCTAAAAAGCACGTAGTTTTTATCTATCCAGCCTTACCCAATGGCCACACCCTGCCTGGGCTTTCCTGGTCTATTGCTTGGGTTGTCCTAGTAGCTCATATCCCTGCATATACATGCCCCCCCACACACACACACATCCAACTGCACACTGCTGCCAATATTACCCTTCTATCCTGCAAATGCTACACTTCTCTATCACAAAAAAATCCATGGGTACTGCTCATTGCCCATGACTGGGGTGTTACTATAGACGCTGTTTGGGTTTTAAGAAAAAGTTCACAGAGCCACTCTGAAATCCCTATGAAAGGTACAGGATTATATGTCTAGTGTTCAGGCCTGCTCATTCACTACCATGTGGCTAAAGGAAGCATGCCTCTCTTGCAAGCCTCTGGGTTATTCCTTTCCTCACACCCCTACCAGTGTGCTTGTGCCACAGGCACAGTGTGGTTGTGGACTGGTATGTGTCAGGAAGTGCTGATTACCGGTCTCTGATAAGATCAATGCAGACAGTGAGAGCACAGTTTAGAAACTGGGGGAGCCGTTAGACATTGCTGTGACATCCAATCACGTGAATTGTGCTTCTATACATATTGGTTTGTACTTTCCCATCTTTGGCTATATGTGTGTGTGTGTGTGTGTGTGTGTGTGTGTGTGTGTGTGTGTGTGTAATATTTACGTATATAACATAGTTAATATATATTTAAAATACATATATATGTATATTATATTTTAGTTGATCCTTTTAAACTTATTTTATGAAAGTGCTAACCTATGGTAGATTAGAAGTTTACAAAATAAAGCCAGTCCTTCACAAAGCTATTACTGATCTCCCCCAGGTTGCATTCAGCTTCAGGCTACAAGGCTGTTCTGTCTCCTCTCTCCTTTTCATTATGTTGATATTTCCTATGATAGGGAGGCCCTGACTTTATTTGCCAGAGTGAGACTTATCTTATATATTGATTTATTTTTATGTGAACCACCAGCCTGGCAGAACAGTAATATGCCCCATGATTTGGCACATAATTTAAAATTAATAATACATAGGATTTGGTTTATTCCAGACTACTCAAAAGGCCTTATCTCTCTTAATGTGCTAACCCTAGAAACCAATTTGTAGATATTGGTTTAACTGTGTTTAGTTTGTCTCTTTAAATCATTTTTAAATGTATCTATTTATGTATGTGCATGTATGCCACAGCACACGTGTGGAGGCGAGAGGAAAACTTGAGGCAGTCTATTCTCTCCTTCTACCTTGGAGGCTCCAGGACCGGAGCTCCCGGAAGCATTCTAAACAGCGAGTGCCTTTATCTGCTGAGCCATCTCACAGGCTCTTGATTTCTTCTATTGTAAGGCATGAGGTGAAATCCTGACTTCTCAGCTTTGTGACTGTTTTCAAATGGGCAGGGCAGAAATGGTAAACAGTCATGCTGTTGTGCAAGCAAGCAGACTGCAGCATGCTCTTCTTCTTCTTCTTCTTCTTCTTCTTCTTCTTCTTCTTCTTCTTCTTCTTCTTCTTCTTCTTCTTCTTCTTCTTCTCCTTCTCCTTCTCCTTCTCTTCTTCCTCCTCCTCCTCCTCCTCCTCCTCCTTCTTCTCCTTCTTTTTCTTTCTTATTTATTTTTTTATTTTTTTTGGGGGGGGGCGTTCAAGACAGGGTTTCTCTGTGTAGCCCTGGCTGTCCTGGAACTCACTTTGTAGACCAGGCTGACCTCGAACTCAGAAATCTGCCTGCCTCTGCCTCCTGAGTGCTGGGATTAAAGTCATGCACCACCACGCCCGGCTATGCTTTTCTTCTTGCAAGACTGAGAGCTTTCTGGCTGGGGGTATGTGTCATGCTCTGTATGCACGAGAGCCTTTTTTCAGTTCCCCTCACCCAGTGAGGAAAGCCTCACACTGGTCCCTCATTTTCCATTCCCCACTTCCTGGCAGCCATGATACTACCTTCTGTTTATATGTGTTTTTACTACCCTTGACATCTTACTAAAGGCAGAATCATATCCTAGTCATATACTATTTGTCCATTGTGATGTGTTTATTTCACCTTGCTTGCTGTCCTTATGTTTATTCATAGCACGTATCAGAATTTCCTTTCAAAGACTGAATAATGTTTCTTTGTTCGTGTGTGTGTGTGTGTGTGTGTGTGTGTGTGTGTGTGTGTGTGCCATTTGTTTTTGTACTCCTATTCCCAGGTTTGGGGTTCAGATTCTTTGTTTTCAGGTAAGAACCTTGCTATGCAGTCTAGACTAGCCTCAAATTTATAACATTTCTCCCATCTCAGCCTTTGTCTTGGGTGCTGGAATCATAGGTGTGTGCCACCAACCCTGACTCTATTCATCTGTTAGTGGCTATTGGGGCTGCTTTAGCTCTTGGCTATAGTGAGTAATGCTGTTGTAATCATGGGGGTCCAAGCACCCTTTTGAGACCCTGTTTCTAAGTATTTTGTATGTATACCAAGAAGTAGAATTACAAGCTCCTAGGATATTTTTAACCTTTGGAAAACTTGCACTCCTACCTTGCTCAATAGTTGTATCATTTTTATTTTTGCAAAGCTCTTACAAATGAGTTTCATTTTATTCTTTGTATTATTTTGAACCCAAAGTATGTTCTTTCAATATAAAAGTCCTGTAAGATTTGATTTATTTCTGTAATACCTGGGGCATTTGTAAGTTATCATTGACTTCCCTAGTACGTAAAAACACCCAGGGCAGTCAATACTGAAACTTTTAAATCAACAGTTCTCAACCTGTGAGTTGTGATCCCTTTGGCAAATCTCTATGCTCAAAAATATTTACATTACAGTTCATAACAGTAGAAATACTATAGTTATGGAAATAACAGCAAACATAATTTGAAGTTACCACAACAAGAACTATACTAAGGATCACAGCATTAGGAAGGTTGAGAAGCACCGTTTTAAATGTTCCACAAATAATAAATGCCTATCATGGAATAGTGGAAAGATATGAAGTATTACCTGAACGTGACCATTTTTTGTGTTGTAAATTTTCAACTCATAGTTAAAGCAATGGCCTGGAAAGGCAGAAAGTGGTTTCTCCCACTGTATATGGAGAGAATTGCTTTCAATTTTCACTGTGACATTCATTGGAGGATTCACTTGATCTAGGTAAGAAGAAGAGAAGTCAGAAGCATGTCTGTACAATCAGTGATCAGGGCTGCTAGCCCCAACCCACCATATCTAAGATATGCTCTTCTCAAGGTTTACTATCAAGTCTAAATCAACCAGTGTCAAAGCCACAGGAAGCAAGTAGCTTCACATGAGGTTATTGGTCTGGCTGTACCAAATAGATTTACACATATAGAGAACAGAAATCACTACAATGAAAGTGATTGATTGACTCTTTTCCCCTCTCAGATCACTGTATTGTGCACTCAGAATCTCTTAAACTTTCCAAGATAGACTATGCTGATGGAGAGACCATAGATAATGTGCCCCATCTCTATTTCCCAGCAGGGGGACAACTCTGAGTAAATCAATTCTCGTTTCTGGTTTCAGTGGGTTTTTTTTGTTGTTGTTGTTGTTGTTGTTGTTGGTAGTTTGTTTTCTTTGGATTAGTTTGGTCAGATAGAACAAGAAGCTTCTGAGTTAAAAGAACATATTGAGCTAAATATGTCTGTACAGGAGTGAAGCATTTCCAAACTAGCACCGGGACCTGAGTTTAGCTTCCCAGCACCCAGGTGAAAAGAGCTGTAACCCCAGAGCTGGTGGTGGTGGTAGTTGGGTGTTGCAGGATATTCAACTGTGAACTCCATGAACCTCAAGATTGTGATTTACTGAATTCAAAACAAAACAGAACTGTTTCTAGTTGTGCCACGAGTCAGTCCTTAGCACATACCTTTAATCCCTCTGACTGGAATACAGACATGTCTTTAGTACACATCTTTAATGCCAAACAATAATGGTAAAGTTAATTTGTAGAAGGAAGAACCCATGTTTGAAAGTGGTGCCTAACTGACAAATCGGAGAAAGATGTTACAGAATAGCATATGCCACGCCCGGCTCTCACAAGAGGAGAGAGGAAAGGGGAGCTCCTTAAGAGAGCAGTGCAGAGAGAGAGGAGAGAGAGGAAGAGGGAGTTTTACTGGGAGAGTTGTACAGAGACAGGAGTTTGAGTCAAAACAGATGAGTTGGCCAGCCATCTCAGAAAAATCGTGAAAGCATGGGCTTATTCAGTAGTAAGTCTCAGAGGGAGAAAATAGTTTAGGCCTAGATTAGGTTGAAGATTAGATAGAAGTTTCTAGGACTAGGACTAGGTTAGTAGACTGAAGCAGTAAACCTCAGAGACTGATTACTTTAGGAGAATAAAAGTTACTTTAACAGTAGGGTAATAGGGATAGGTGGATCCTAGGGCCTTGCTAGCTAGCAAACCAGTCTAGCCAAAATGACAAGTTCCAGATCCATTGAAAATTCCTTCTTCCCACAAAATAAAGTGGAAAAGCAATTGAAGAAGATATATTGATGTTATTCATAGGCTTCTGAATGGACAAGCACACCTGTACCAGTATGTGTACACTACACATACACATTTGAGAAAGGAAGAAAAGGGTGGGGAAGGGGAAGATAAAGGAGAGAAGGGGAGGGGAGGGCAGGGGAGAGATCTGTGGGCATTTTGTTTAAAAGTCTAGAGATAAGTCCAAACCACTGTGAAGGATCAGTGATGATCAGAGAGGGTTAGCTTTGAGAGAAGAGCTAGATGATGGAAAACCTGGATACCTTTGGAGTGCCAAGGGACAATACTGTGAGGGAAAGGCTCAGAATAGTTCTGGGTACAAGCTATTACAAGACCTGTGGACAGACATTTCATGAAAGCAGTCAGAACACATGAGCACTGCTATGACTTCTCTTAAGGAGTGAGTTTGCTTTTCCTAGAGCAGCCATTTTCTATCAGGGAGAGCTCTACCTTCAATGGGGTGTGTTTGAATTGGGATTTGGTCACAACTCAGGGTAGCAGAACCAGTAGAACATACAAGTTGGACTCATAGATGGGGTCAAGAATGCCTCTAAACATCTTACTATGCCCAGGACAGTCTCCTACATTATTTATGTAGCCTTAAAGTTGGGAACTCTTCCTCGGTAGTTTTCCTATGTTAGCGAGATGGATTTTTAACATTTAAAAGGTAGCAACACTTTTTCCTGCACTGTTTGTGCTATTTCATTATTCCCACCTTGGAATAAGTCTTTCTTACCAATGGCATGTGGAGTGAACAGCTGATCAAAGGGCTTGATTGCAGCACGCTTGCTTGAACCGTTAATGTGCACAGCAAGCTGCTGAAACCCTTTGCTGTTGATAAATGTCCTGGGAAACCGGCATGCAGTATTTCTGTTCAGCGCATCTCTGCTGTATTCTTGGCATTCTTCAGTCCAAACACCAAACCTAAATTGGAATACCTATGAGTTTTTATAAGGGAAGAGGAAATAGATAATTCGCATAAGTAAAAACAGACACTGACCTGTAGTATAGGAAGTACTGTGTGTCTTCAGGGGCATCCTTGCCAAGAAGCCAGGTGCAGCGAAGAGACACTTGGTATGGTCCTAAGTGGGTGTGGCTACTTACGACAGTGTGTGTGGTACAAGTTAAATTCGTAACCGAGGTTCCAGGAGATCCTAGGGGACCACAAACACAAAGGACAAAACATTGCCTTGATGGCTTCTAAATTTTATGCTTTTGTTTGAAATACTATTGAGTGTGAGTGACCACAAGCATCCATTTATAGAAACTCATTTGCAAAGGGCAAATTTCCTGGAGAAATGAAACTGGAGGTATGAAGCCTTGACATGAAAACCTTCTGAGCTACTTTAGATGCAGATATGGACATGTGTCGGTGAGATGGATGTCTAAAAGTTCAAGTCTAGTGTCATGTGTCCAGCAACTTCAGCACTCTCATGCTATATTTATCAATACCAAACTATCAGCCACTGCCCCACATGATGTATGGATTCCAGTTTTTCTGGCTGTAAATGAGAGGTTTTATTGAGGAAGCTTTCTAGCTTCCCTTTCCTTTATCAGTTATATGACCCATTCCTTAGTATCCATGTCTCATGAATTACATAGATTATCACTCAGGGGATGCATTTTGGCAATACCGCAAGATCTTATCCTTACATTAGAGAGTCAGTGTCCAACAGCTTACAAAAATCTCCTTAACATGCCATGACTTAAAACCTGTGATTTCAAATGTTTGTTTGTACCAGATTTTCCCAAAATTATGTTTGTGATACCCAGAGCACTCTGTCAAACAGAATTGTTTTTATTCCTCAAAGAATAAAAAAAAATACTTTGTGGACTACGATCAAGGAGAACCTCTCGAAGGAGGAAATCTTAAGTGAGGAAATAGTTTTTATTTTTTCTTAAAACAGCTATAGATTAATTTTTTTTATCACTGCCATAGAGTATCTTTCAATGGAAAGAGGGGGCAAGAGGATAGATCCTCCCATTGATATATAGAAGTTGGAGACAACAAACTGACTGGTTAGTTTGCCTTGTAACACAAATATGCATATTATATATGACATATATACATATGTCTATACAATTATGCCTCTGTATCTATGGTATGATCTCCAGAACTTTTCCTCATGCTAAAAACTTCAGATGCTCAAGTCTCTAATATGATGTCATCTTGCATATAACTTATACAGCATTTGGAATAATATAAATACTTTCTTCATAACTTAGAATATTGAACATAAGTACTCTGGAAATAGTTGTTAGACTGTGTTATTTAGATGATAGTGGCATAAAAACAATCTGTTCACTAGCAGTATGTGCTTTAATGCTTTTGTCTTAGAATGCTTTTGATTGTTGAATCCATGAATATGGAGCCCATGGATGCAAGCCTTCCCACTTCACTCTGTGTATGCATGTATGCATGCACACATATATGCATCTGTCCACACACCAAGTATCCACACAGTCTATGTCATGTCAAAGCAGTTTTCCTGTTCCAACCCATGAATATTCAGTGTGACTTTTCACTTAGTTAGTGGCATAAATTATACATACTTGGTGTTAACATGTGTTGGAGTTATGCAGGAAACAATTAAAACTATAGAAACTTAACATTGAAAGAAATATCATATAAACAAAGTTCTCAGTTGGTCCTGAGAGAAAGAATAATGGCTTAAGACATGGTGCAAAATGACTCATATTTATATTCTTCTGTATTCTTTAAAGCACCCTCCTTACTTAGAGTTAAGGCTGTTGGGAATTTTTTGAAGAATTATGAGTTACTGCAAGCATCTATGTTGGCACCAGCACAGTCTCAGTCGAGGGGTTTTGGCTAAGTAAGGCCCCAGGGTTTATTTTTTAAAGACTTTGTTCTGCAACTCTTGGTGTTATTGAGAAGTGGAGAACCCTTGATGAATTTGGGACTTCTGGGAGGTCTTTGGGGATATATCTTTAAAAAGAGTTGGACCCTTGTCTTTTATGTGCTTCCTGTTTGCTTCCTGGCTTTAGACATCTACCACCTGCTTCTGACGTAATGCATTGTGTTACCACATGGCCTAAACATGACGGGCTGCCAGGTCATGGGTGGAAACCCCCACTGAAACCAGAAGCCAAAATGGGTGTATTATCTTACATATTTGTTATAGACAAAAGAAATCTGACTAATAATATAGGCATGATCTTCTCCGATGGAGCGGATAGGAGAAAGCCTTGAAAACAGTAATAGACGTGAGGCTAAGACAAATGTAATTTAGGAAAGTGGCATATCCTAGGGTCTGATGGCCCGCCTATTTCTTTTTTCCAGTCTTGTGTCTGTATTTGTCTGTGTTAAATTTTTTGATCAAAGCTACCTCTGCTTATACGTATGAGAAGCCCCAGCTTCCACTAGAGTCCAGTATAAATTTAGGGGTGACTTACAGGAGTGTGTGGATGGAAAGCCTATGACAGGCATGGTTGGAATGGGAGTGTCCTGGAAGGAGATTGGAAGGCACAGTGCTTGGTTAATGAAAGGTAGCTTTTCTTTCCTGATTTGAGGGGTGTTAGATACAAAACTTGTCCCATGTCCTTTACCTGGTGGAGCTTTGAGTTCAGCAGAAACCCAACTGCTGGCCAGAGCTGTATATCTGCTCCTCAGAATGGTCCTCACACTAGCTGCAAAGCCTTCATGAAGGGGGGTCACACATTTGCTTTCAGTCTTTCTGGTATCATACTAAAATAAAACCCGACAATCATGACATGTAAGAGGAAAACAACATTAATCTAATAGGCCCTTGACTCCACATTGAAAATGACGCATACATAAAATGAAGTGAAATAATCTTCTAAGAAAAGGAGCCATTGTAAAATTAACACAGTTTCTCAGTAGCACATGAACATATTCTTCTTCTTTCTTTTTCTTGTGTTTTTGAGACAGGGTTTCTCTGTGTAGCCCTGGCTCTCCTTGAACATACTCTGTAGTTCAGGCTAGCCTCAAACTCATAGACCCACCTGTCTCTGCCTCCCAAATTGTCTTTTATTCTCATCTTTGATGCCAGTCTCCTCTCCAGAAGCAACTTCTTGACTTGAAATTCTTTAAAATTTCATATTTACTGCAAAATGGTTAATACAAATCGCACCTCCCTTGCTTTCACCTTACTACAAATGCAATACGTGGAAGTTATGTTACCACATCCCTATCATAAACCAGAGACTCTAAGAAATCAACTTTAAGACCCATACCATAGTATATGAGCTTGGCCTTGACCTTGGCTTTGCTGAGCCTTGTACCATTTTGCTCACAACTTCCTTCTGGTTTTAGTGACAGTTTAGGAAGTAGGTAAACAGTACTATCCAATACATTACACTTCAAAGGTTGGTAAACAAGCTGTGGAGGCAGCTCAGTCAATAAATTTTACAATAAATGTAGAATTCGAGTCATATGGCAGCATGCACCTGTAACCTCAGCACTGAGGATAAGGCAGAGACAGGAGGATCTCCAAATGTCATTGGCTCATTAGCCTAGCAAAAATTAGGACCTCACAACTCAGTGAGAACTTCTCTCAAAAAATAAAAGGTCTTGGAGAGTGGTTAAGGAAAGTGTCAACCTGTGGCTTCACAAACCTGCATGCACACCGGACTGTACATGTGCACACACCCACACTCACAAGTACATAACAAACACATGCTCTCTCTTGCTCTCTCTTGTTCTCTCTCTCCTCTCTTTCCTCTCTCTCTCTCTCTCTCTCTCTCTCTCTCTCCTCTCTCCTCTCTCTCTCTCTCTTTCTCTCTCATACACACAAACACACATACACACATACACACAAACACATACACACATGGATGGGGGAGGGATGAAGGGTAGGAAAAGAGGAAGGAGAAATAGAGGGGTAGTAAGGAGTAAGAATACATGAAGGAGAGAATTTTGCTTGAGATAAAACCTTCTATGCTACTGTTTCATCTTGAATAATAAGCATTGGTCTAATTTCACTTTACAGATCCTACTGGTAACACAACAAGATGATCTGTAGTAATTGGCTATTCTTTATGAAGAATTTCACTTCATGAGGAAAACTGCAATTTAGAAATGAATATTCCCTCTCGGTAATGATTGTCATCAGACTGGACACTTACTTCATCTTCTTGTGGGGTGTTTATTTTCACATGATACTCTAGATCACCATGCCTTTGCTTTTGGTCAGGATTTGGGTCCCAGTGTAAAAGAACTTGAGCTAATCCAGTGGCTTTAATGGTAAAATTGACAGGTGGTAGAAGTAAAACTATTGATTAAAAGCAAAAAGAAAACCAATGATACAATGCACCGTTGTCCATAAAGAGCGCTTTTTGTGTACTGTGTGCTGGGGATGAAATTCAGGTAGATTACCACTGAGCAATATTCCTGGTCCTGAACATATTTAATTGCTTTATTAAATAACATACTGGTTTGTTGTAGCTTATTAGAATATATAATACTGAAATAATTTGGCAAAAGTTTCTTTAAAAATTATTGCTAGTTCATTGTTCAGGTGTTATTTGTAACTTTCACACGTTTTACTTGAATATGAACAGCCTACCACATTGTTATTGAAGCTGTAGTTTTAAAATAAGCATCATAACCATTGAAAGGGTTGTGATAACTTCGGGAGTTCTAGTCCCTCCTCCCCTTTTACAGTATTATAGAAGATAAGTAGAAAACACCAGGAATAGGGGTTATAGTAAACATGACAACAGTTGTCTCATAGGCTTCTGGTTTCCATTGCATAAAAGTACCTTCTGAAATCAATAATTCACAATGTAAAATACATGTATTTCTCATTATGAGCCATAGTCAAAACTATTTGAGTAGAAAAAAAAGGATTTGTTTTCAAAATAAAATATTTCATTTAATTAAAGAATCAGTACCCACTGATTGTAGTGCATCATTGTAGAGATGCTGTAAAACAAAATGAGCAAAGAGGAGAAAGTAAAAAAGGTCAGTACACATCTCATCTTGGTTATTTTTTTTTTCTGGGCATATGTTTAAACAACTGCTTAAAATTTCTCACCCAAACTAGGGTAACACCATACATTGCGATCCACATACTACAGTCTTTAATTTATTCATTAACTACATACATTGTCAGCGCTTTCCCATTGACCTTTAAAGGCCCCTCATGACTCTGCACCTGCATTTGACACGCAAAGGTTTCCAGGGCTATCTACGTAGTTCACCTTTATTCCAGCAGCCACTGGCTACTGTGGCTTTTCACATCTAAATTAGCTAACTGAACCCCACAGTTCATTGCTCTGGATGGTCAACAAGTTTTGGGGGGAGGGTGAGAAAAGAGAAATTGTAGACTCTTGTTCTTACTTTATTTGAAGCCTGTTGTAAAGTTCCCCGGTGGAGCTGGAAGTCCTAAATGTGGCTTCCAGAGGCTGCTTTCTTCCCTGATGCCCATTTGTACTCTTAGAATTGAATTTCCCACTGAACCATAGAATTTACATTTACACATGGCCTTCTTAAATCTCAAGAGTTTATACTATTTTATAAGACTTTCCCATAGAATGCTTACTTAGGAGAAAACCCTATTACCTATTTTATAATGCACTTTAACCAAACCAAACATTATTGAGTAGAAGATGCTTACACTTTTCGTGAGAAAGTAAGTCATCTTGTAGTGTTGTCAAAGCTCCCACAAGAATTAGTAACACAGGCACCATGGTGGCCGAATACTGTTGGAAACATGGAAAACAAAAATCCAAGTCATTGTGTTGTCATTTGTAAGGAAAGCTAGCAGCTACTTTCCAACATAAAATCAGAGCCTTGGTCACAAAGCAAAGGCTTATCATCTCTCTCACGTGCTGGGAATGCAAACATATGGAGCTTTGCTCTTGGGCTGTAGATTCATAGTTTTTTTTTGGGGGGGGGGACATATGACATGTAAATCAATAGTTAACTGAGAACATGCCACTAGTGTGTGTTTGGGGGCACAATAGGTACAAACAGACTTCTTATTTGACTCACAAAGGATGAAGTAAAGTTTACAATACACACAAAGAGAGATGGATCTTCCTGCTAGAATCCAGTGAGCTAATACGTAGAGCTAGAAGAAAAGGGAGAAAGGATCAGTATCCAGGACACTAGAGCAGTCTTCGAGATGGGAAAAGTTCTAAGCAATTAATAACAAACAAACACTACCACTTACATCCATGTGCTTTTAAATTAGGGGCTTGGTGGCAGAGTGTTATGTAGGAAGTCCTAGGCTCTATCTCTACTACTCTTCTTCCAAGTCATTGTGACAAGAAACTTACAGGGATAACAATTTATAATGTGAGAAGCATATAGTGCCTTTAGAATTTCAGGATCCATTTGTGGTGCTTTGAGTTTGGGAGAACATGATTTACTGTCGGAAGCAGCCAGACGAGAACAGGCCAGGGGAGGACAAAGAAACATAGTCACACACCTGGAAAAGTGTAAGTATTTCTTCTTCCGATAAACAGCTTGATAATCTAACAGAAGGGAAATAGATTGTTAGGTTCAGTGAATGAGGAAAAGCAAACGATCTCAGCTCTGGAGTCCAACAGGGGCATGCAACAGTTCCTGTTGGGACCTGCAGATCAGAAACCGGGAGGGGGGAGGATATAGGGAACTTTCTGGATAACACTTGAAATGTAAATGAAGAAAATATCTAATAAAAGTTGAAAAAAAAAAAAAAAAAAAAAGAAACCTGAAGTTTCCCCCAGAAATTTTCTCAAGCTTAACTAAGGAAGAGCAGTATATATGGCTTCCACCTGTGTGTGCCTTTTTAGTTTAAAAAACAAAACATTATTTATTTATTATCTTATGTGTGTGTGTGTGTGTGTGTGTGTGTGTGTGTGTGTGTGTGTGTGTGTCTGTGTCTGTGTGTGTCTGTGTGTCTGTGTGTCTGTGTGAAGACCTACCTTAGGTCTTCAGACAAAAAAATATTTGCTTTTGCATCTTGATGGTGATTAAGATGACTTACGGGGCTGGGATGTAGCTCAGTGAGAGAAGCTTGCTCAGAATCTGGAAGACCCTGGTTAGATCGTTATCAGTTCCAAAGTAAATAACTTTTTAAATTAATCAATAAAACGAAGCTTTTCTTTATACAATTACTTAAGTGGCCAGACAGTTTCAAAGTTTCACTCCATTATAGCCAAGGAAAAGACCTTCATTAAACGGATAATTTCTCAAAATTAATACCAGACACTCTTGCTTCATTATTTTATCTTATCTTACAATGCCTTACTTAACATACTGCCTAAGTTAGAGGAATAACAGAGCAGCTGTAAATGGACAGCCTATAGAAGGCATTCGACTCTTCTTGTTTTTTTGTTTTTTCAAATACACTTACCGGACTTGTGCCAGTTTCCATTAAACCAATCCCGTTTCTTTTTCTGTGACATTTCCTCCTGATATAAGTGAATATTTATACCGATCATGGTCATGACCATGAAAGCAGACACTACATTCGCTTTCTAAATTTTCAACAAGTCGGACATTTCATGCTAAAGGGAAGAGTTTCTAACGCAATTAGCCCGAGAGGCTTAGCTAACATATCCCTAGTAACAACAAAGATAACTGCTGCTTCAAACTATGAAAGCTACATCTTTAGATGTCAGCATTTCCTGACATGATGTTCTATGTGTCCTACCTTAGTGGTTTTCATTAACAGTACTAGGTCAGGGGAAAAAAAAAACCCTCACATTAATTCCCTGTAGTGACTTTTACTGACTGGTAAAACAGGAAGTGTCTTAACACAGTGCTTGTAAAAATAACAAACATCTGTTTATCCTTTGCAATTAAATTGTTGGAGTAAATGATGACTCTGCTGAATCTCTCAGTGGGGAGGTAATTGAATATTTTATATTAGTAAGCACTCTCCCCTAGAATTTACCTTGTATTCTGATTTTATAGTGCCTGAAAATAGAATTCTCTTTCAAGTTTGATCACTCAAACATTTTTTAAAGCGAAGTTTTGGCCATTAATGGCAGCATGATTTTTCGTATCTCCTGATTTTTTTTATACCATAGGCAATACCTTTGAGATATTGGACAGCTCAAGGTGCTCAAATAGGCCACAAATAAGTCAAAACTGAGCCGATAAATTTCAGCAAAAGCTGGATATTACTGGAGCTTCGGCATCTGACTCTTTGTTCCCTGGGATTAGCTGACTGTTTCCCTGAACTACTCTTTGTGGCTGCTTAAAACACATGACATTTTTGCAGGAGACATCATCTTTAGTTAGGGGGAAAAAGATTCAAGCTGTTTGGTTCATACATTCCCAGTTTTACACTACTATCAAATGAATTGTAAGCCACCATATTAAAATATAGTTAATCCAGTAGCTTTATTTATTTGTACAATCTCAAGATGACAATATAATTAAGTCACTTTTCTCTTGGCTACCAATTAAAATAAAATTCAAACCCATTACATTATTAAACTGAGGTGTAAATTAAGAAGAATATAGTAAATAAAGATTGCCTACCTACTGCCAGAAATACATGCTCTACCTTTGAGGGTGATCAGAAGAAACTTGTTCACGTAACATTTCTGTGAGTGATCTTAAATTTCTTGAGAGCCCTCCTTGAAATATAGAAAAACAATGGAGTGTGATCTCTTTCATGGTAGGTGTTTCTAGAAATTAAGTTGAGTCAGGTTCTGGCCATTAATGATGGACTTCCCCAATGTTCCTGAGAATTGGTCAAATTCTGCCGAAGTTCAGAAATATAATTTTCCCTTTCAAATTAATTTTTTTTGCCTGGAGTATTCATTTTACAACCAAAATTATATTGACAGTCCCAGTTCTAGAGACTTAGTGAGTGACTTTGTAGTGACATCTAATTCTAAGCATAACCTTAATGGCAGAAATTGAAAAGCCGCTAGGAGAATTCGTGCTCTTTTAGAGGGTTACAAGGAAAGAATTTGCTTCCCTGTTTTAACCCTGTCCAGTGTAGTTAGCCATAAAACCCAATTCTTTAGTGAGGGTGATGGAGACATGAAGCACAGGATGTATTTAGCTAGATACACCATGTAACCCCCACAATGAAAACTGGACATACACACAAAAATATAAACGACCACTGGGATGACCCTCGAAACACTTTATTTTTCCCACCACTGGACTTCCAAATAATTTTCTAAAATACCAACATCATGTTCAAGTTGTGGCCACAAACACAAAAAACTATTAGACTCCATAAAACCAGACCCAAATAGCTGCCACCCTCAGTATTCTGCATAGACAGAATGTTTGCTACAAGTATCTCAATACTTAACTACATCCCACCAATCTCATTTGGCACTATAGTATCCACATAGATGCTTCCTCATTGGTAGACATACCTGACTATGGATGATCCCTTCAGTTCCACGGGTTCTCAACGTTAGAAGTCGAGAACCAACGCTGCCTGTCATATCTGGCTTTCCATCATAACCCCAGCCTGTATCACTCTGTCAGGTCCAGGGCACCTGCCTATCAGGCTTGGTCCAGTGAGTGAAGAATAGGGACAACTCATTTCCCAGCCCTCATGAGGCAAGGCAAGTCTGGTCAACATCAACAAAGAGATGGCTTAGATCAGCTGTGAGGCTGTGTGGGGAATGCCTGGCAAGACTTGCTTTTTGCATGCATTACTTAAAAATTTCCCCACATCGCATATTAAGAAGTGTTAAACAAATGAGACAGTTTGATTTCCAAAACTTGATTATATTTCAAAGTATAAATGTTTAAAAATCAACTACATAGATTTATCACCAGCCAACTAGTGAAGAGAACATATGAACATGCAGAAATAACAGGTAATGAAGTGTTCAAAGTTATAATTCACTGAATTATCATTTTCTTTCTTTCTTTCTTTCTTTCTTTCTTTCTTTCTTTCTTTCTTTCTTTCTTTCTTTTCCTTTCCATCCATGCTTCCTGTGTAACTGGAATATATATCTTCCTGGTTTTAGGTATCTAACTAGTGAGCATAAAGCCAAGTGAGACATCTCATAAGCTTTTCATACATTTTAGATAAAATAAAAAATCACAGATAACCAAAGAAATTTCAGCAGAAAGCACAAACAAAATAAATTCAGTTATATGATGAAGGAGGCTAAATCGGTGTTTCGTTACTTTATTGCTGTTTGTCTCTAAATTTGTAACTCTTGAGATTAACTCTGAAACTTTTTCTGACTATATCTAACTAGATCTATCGCCTATTTTCTAAACTCATATATTTTTGTAAGAAGTCTTATCATTAGATATATACTTCTTTTAATAAAGTATCGACAGCAGGAGGAAACAAATGTCTTCTATTTCCAGGGGCTTTGACAACACACAAGACATTACTTTAACAGGACTCACCTTGGTACAAATGAACACATTACATAGAGAACCACCAACAAAAATAGAACTGCACACCCCGACCTGTCCAGTGAGCTTCTTCTAGTTTGGTATCCCCAGTGTTAGCTCTGTCTCTGCTGATAACAGGGCTACAAAGTGTTCTGTTTCCTCTTTTTTTTCTATTGAAACATTTTCTGTGTTTACCAATTATTTCTCTTTTCCTGTCCCTCCTTTTGGCGGGGGTCCTGGGTGTGTCTCCAGCCCAGTCATAGAAAAAGGTATTTATTTGTTCCACCAACCCCACAGTGAGTCAAATGTTTGATTCCTGGTTACTAAGAAGTACAGTGGCTGCTGAGACCTAAGCCTGCAGCTGTGCATCTCCTCTCTGGGTGCACTGGTGTTTGACTTTAAGGCGGATTCTTTACTCTTTCATCATCAGAACTGTCATGGTTAAGAAGACACCTGCAGTTTCTCTGACAATGGAAAGACCACACGACTGCTCTTTGGAGGAAGATTCCCAAGAGAGCGAACCATTAAAGAGGGCCCACACTGGAGTCTTAGTGTTCATACTGTTCACTGACAAAGGCTTGCCTCCTTCAGATACCATAATCTGAGAACTCTGAAAGCTTCAGCCTGGTGTGTGTGTGTGTGAGTGTGAGTGTGTGTGTGTGTGTGTGTGTGTGTGTGTATGTGTGTGTGTGTTTGTGATGCACACAAGCATGTGCTTGCACATAAGCAAAGGTACTGTGTCTGGTCACTAATCCAACAGGAGGCTTGTAAGTTGATAGATCACAGGGCCTGACACATGGGTAGGTTCCTCCACCCTGATTCTGAAGTGCATTTCTGAGGCCCCTGACTTCTGCTTTGTTTTGAAGCTCTGAACCCTTAAGTGAACATGTAGAGAGAGGAGTGCCTAGGAGTCTGGCTGTAATAAATTGCTAGGGTCTATCTAGCCTGACCCAGCTCATCCTTCATAAGCCCTGACAGTGACAGTCTCCAAGGCATACTTCACATACTTCCCCCGAGTCATCTTCTAGTGCCCTGGCCTTCTTGTTGTTCTTCAGTTGATACAGATGCTCTTGGAGTCTCCTTCCCTTTGCTTTTCTTTGAGTGTTTTAGTCTTGGGATTCTCACGCTGAGTGACTATTAGAGCACTTATTTTTCCCCTTTAATTATGGCTTAGAGCAATGGTTCTAACCCCAACCATAAAATTATTCCCTTGTTACTTCATAACTGTAATGTTGCTACTGTTCCAACTCATAATACAAATATATGATATGCAAAATATCAGATATGTGACCCCTGTTTTGGGGGTCACGTCCCACAGGTGTACGAAGCACTGGCTTAGAGTGAGAGTACATGAGAATTGTGTTCAATGCATTCTTATTTGAGCCAGATATTAGTAATTGCCTCCCAAAGACCTGGTGCAGGACCCCTAGTCCCCAGAGAAGCCAGCACAGAAGCCTTTCAGAGAAGAGGGGGCAGACATAGAGAGGCCATTGTGGAGGCTAAATCGGTGTTTCTGTTTGTGAGATGATAAACGATGAGTCCCTTGAAAAAAGTTGCCTCAGGGTTCAGTGTCTGCTCGGTGTAAGTACAGTGCTGTGTTTGTGCCTGGGGTTCCCAAGGTAACCATTTGAAAGAGGTGCCAAAATGAAACCAGATCAATTGTTGTTTGATGACCCGAACAATGTGATCTTCCTTGGGGAAAGAAGAAGTGAAACAAGAAGCAGAAAAAAAAAAAAAAAACCCTCCTGCTCTTTGCTGAGAGCTGTCCAGGAAAGGTTAGGCAGAGTTTCAGCCATCTGGCCTCCTCTTCAGAGTACTGTGTGTCTTAGTTTAGAGGCAGCACATCCATTTCTAAAGAACACTGAAGATACTTATTACTCATCATGAGCACAGAATGTTGTGTCCTGAAAGGCTACTTTAAACATTTGCTGTATTTCTTATACATGGTTATTCAAAATGTATTTACAGATTTCAGATATGCACAATGCCAGACACTCTGAAGACTTTCAGAAAATTATTCTGGCTATGTCTCTGAAGGCTATTGTTTCCCAAGTGTATGGTTTGCTATTTTAACTTACTCTACCAATAAAAAATAAACAATATGCTTACCATTCTCCCATGTTTTCCTGTGAACTCAAAGGACATAAATAAAGGCAGGAATATACATAGGTTATATTTTATGGCATCTGTTTCATTCTTTAAGATAAAATGCAAGTGTTCAAAGACATAGTGGAACATTCTAAAAGAATTCACAAAATTTGCTTTGCTTTGTTTTTTAAATTTCCCTCTTTCCTTCAGAAAGAAAATAGTGAGGATCTAGCTGAACAGTGTAGGTGAAATCTGAATTATAATTACATAGGAAGCAAAATTCACTGGATTCTCCTTAAACTCTGGCTAGATGAGCTTATTAGTGTGATCTGTAGAGCAAGGTTTATACAGAAAGGACTAAAACTCATTGCAGGTTTCTCTGCAATAAGAAAAGAAATATACGGATGGGTAAAGATACAGCTTCTCCATCTTGACTTGTGTGGATAATAAAATGGGTGATTGTGATTGTGGTAAGGATCTTTATGTTCCTCCTGTCCCACCAGGGTCTTATGTAACCTGGACTGGCCTCAGACTATCTGTGTATCCAGGGATTGGCTTGAAATTGTGATCCTCTTGCCTCTTCCTTCTGTGTTCTGGGATTACAAGTATGTACCATTCTTTCCACTATTATCAAGGACTTTTTATAAGTAGCTATTATAGGAAAAACAATAAGTGAGTGTACACACACACATAAACACACTTTTTTAATGTCATTTAGTCAGATGAAGAATGAGAGGTTATGTCTAAGTTGTAGGTTATGTATGTCTAAGTTAGGAGGTTATAACTAAATTGTAGGTGTCTTAGCTATTTACACAGAAAAGACATGACAGCTTAGCGGTATTCATCACTGAAAGGCATCTGCTTCTCACCTGCATGTCTGATTTTTCACTAGAGTCTGGTTTATTTTACATTGAGTTCTCGATCACATAATGGGCTCAGGTTTGGTTCAGGCATCTGCGGGACGTTTGGAAATAGGACTTCCCAAGGCATATTGTTTTTACAATGATAGCAGAAGTGCCTGAGGGCAAAACCACCTGTTTAAGCTCGTGGTGATTATCTGCTCAATCCTAAGGCTCAGAGCATAAAGCAGGATAAAAACCAGAATCAAAAGCCTCATCCCTAAAGTGTACTCTGCCAGCCACACCTGTCAGGCCAAGGTAAAAGAGCATGGATGTACAAGTCAGTGCAGAACCAGGAGTAAAGTAATTCCTTCTAATACAGCAATATTAATATTTCTTTTACTTTATTCATGTGTTTCTCATTTAATACATGTAATACAAATACACGAACAAAAATTACTTAAAATATTAGAGACACACTGTTTAAAAATATTTAAAACGTACTGATCAGAAAGATAAAACTAACAGTTCAGAAGTAAACTCTTAGAGATATGATCAATTAACATTTTTGCATATGATCTGTATGGTTATGTATTTGTGGGTGACCATGTGTGTGGATCTGTGCGTATAACTTCAGAATTGACATCTGGTTTTGTCTTTGATTAATTTCTACTTTATTTATTGAGATAGGGTCTCTCAAGTGAGTTTATAACTCACCGATGAGTTAATTTGACTAGTTAGCTTGCCTTAGGACTCTCTGTCTACTTTAGTGTACTAGCACTGCAGTTGGCTGCTACAAGTGCCCACAGTTTTTATGTAGGTGTGGGGGATCTAAACTCTAATCCTCCAAATTCTGGTCCTCCTGCTTGCACAAGAAGTACTTTATATACAGAGCTGTCTTCCCCTGCTCAATGAAGAGGTTTTTGAGAAGGAAACTAATACAATTCAATCAGGGATGACTAGTTTTTTCTACGAATAGTGCACATACACATGCAGAAAATTAAATTGAACTTATTTTACAACATATACAAAAATACATTTAATAGAGATAAAAGAAATGAGCATAAGAGGCATGATGACTATTCTTGTCAACTTGACTATTCATGGAATTAAAACCTAAGCAATGGGTACACCTATAAGATATCATTTCCTTCCTTCCTTCCTTCCTTCCTTCCTTCCTTCCTTCCTTCCTTCCTTCCTTCCTTCCTTCCCTTTTTCTTTGTTTTGTTTTCTTACTTTAAGACAAGGATTCACTGTGTAGTCTTGGCAATTAATTCTAGAATTTTCTCAGTAGGACAGATTGGCTTCTAATCCAAAGAGATCTGCCTGCCTCTGCCTCCTGGAAAGACACTTAATCTGGATCTTTTGAGATGGAAAGATCCACCTTTAATCTGGGTCACAACTTCTGGTGGCTACCTATATAAGGAACATGGAAGAAGGAAGCTTTTGCTCTTTGTCTGCTTGCCCTTGATCTTACTGATGAGTTTATCCTTCAGGATTCTAGCCTATACTGAAGACCAGCTGAGACATGCAGCCTCATGGACTGAACAACTACTGGATTCTGGGACTTTCCTTTGTATACAGTTATTGTTGGACTAGGTGGATCTCAGCCTGTAATCCACTCTAATAAATCCCCTTTGTCTGTCTGTCTATCAGTTCTAACAGTTCTGTTCCTCTAGAGAACCCTGACTAATAAAAGAGGGAAATGTATAAAATACCCAGAAGAAAAGAAGCATGTCTTCAAGAGTGTGGTGGCTTGAATAAGAATTGCCCCAATAAACTTAACTATTTGAATGCTTAATCATCAGGGAATGGTGCTATTTGCAAAGGATTTGGAGGTGTGGCCTTGTTGGAAGAAGTGTCACTGGTGGTGGGCTTTCAGATTTCAAAAGCCCATGACAAGCACAATATCCCTCTGCTCTCTGTAGTCTCTCTCTCTCTCTCTCTCTCTCTCTCTCTCTCTCTCTCTC
>CACVCL010030662.1:0-44277 GCA_902729485.2 Mus minutoides
CACACACACACACACACACACACGTTGGTCGGTCTGTGCTCCAGAAGGTTCTTACCTGCTTGTTGGGGTGAGACCTGTCAAAGCCCAAGAGGAGGTTGGAGGCCTTGCTATGGAGGAGGAGATCAGCCGCCCGGAATGGGATGGAGAAGCCATGGATGGTGCTGCAGAAGTCAAACGTGATCCAGAGGTATTGGGCGTAGGCATCTACAAAGATGTACTGCAAGACAGAACAGGCAATCTCAGAGCAGTGTCTGGCACACCAGAGCCGCCTGATAGCTCCCCAAACCATGTGAAAGTAACCCTAGGTCAGGGGGTGTAGCACTAACAGGGCATCATCTTCTTCCTCGACAGCTCCTGGCAACCAAAAGATGCTGGATGCATCAAACCAGGCTCGGTAAGGATTGGGGCAGGGCAGGGAGCTCACTCATGGTAAGGATGGGGGCAGGGTAGGGAGCTCACTCATGGTAAGGATGGGGGCAGGGCAGGGAGATCACTCATGGTAAGGATGGGGGCAGGGCAGGGAGATCACTCATGGTAAGGATGGGGGCAGGGCAGGGAGCTCACTCATGGTAAGGATGGGGGCAGAGCAGGGAGCTCACTCATGGGGAAGGTTCCTACCTTGCACATATTAGGACCTATCTTTAAGGAAAAAAATGTGGGCAGTGCCTGCGGACCAGTGGCAAAGGTTGTCCTCTATCCCACATGTGACACACATATAGAAAGGACTGCAGAGACAGGCCAGGTAAGACTACAAAGGAAGCCTGTTTAACCAGGTCATGAGGCTGGCAAACTTTTCTGGTTTTTTTTTTTTTCCTTCCCATTGACTTGGCCAACTTGGCCACTCTTGCTCACTGGCAAACCATTCAGTTACAGTCAGAAGGTGGCTACTGGCAGCCAGGACACAGATGTCCTGCCCATCAGATTAGCTGAACCTAGATAGGGGCTGCCATCACTCCACGCATCCTCTGAGCAACCATAGGTCATGCCTTTCCACAAAACCCATTAAGATCTCTACATCTAAGATAAGCTCCTCCTTCTTACTCTTGCGCCAGGTGACTGCATGACCCCCAGGAACCAACTGCGCTGCTGAAACTGGCTGTGGGAAGCAGGGGCCATGGCCTTGTTTTACTTCTTCATAGGTCAGTGACTTTAAACAAGTTCTACTTGAATGACGGCAGCTGCCACCTCCAGACTTCAGGAAGACCAGACTAAGGTTGTACAATTTAACGTGTGGAGACTGCAGATGCCATCAGCTATAAGCTAGGTGTGCCGCCGTCACGGTCCAGAATCCTTTCCTAAGTGGCAGAGCCTACGTGAGAGGTAGACATGCCCACGGCTTGCCACAGTGACACAGATGGACCCCTGTGAGAACCTGTCCAGCACCAGGTATCAAAGGTTACAACATAGAAGAGGTGGTCACTGAAGAGTGGGTGGGAATCGGTGTGCTTTCTGTTGCCATGGTAAAAAAAAAAAAAATGACCAAAACCAACTTAGGGAGGGAAGGATTTATTTGGCTTGTACGGCCCAATCATAGCTCATCGCCGAGGAGAGTCAGGGTAGAAACTCAAGCAGGAGCAGAGGCAGGAACCATGGAAGGAAGCTGTTATCTGGCTTGCTACCCATGGCTTGCTGAGTTTGCTTTCTTAGACAACCCAAGACCACCTGCCTAGGTGTAGCAGCACTCAGTCGGCTGGGCCCCTTCCATATCAACTTAATAATCAAGAAAATGCCCCCATACACTATAGCCCAGTCTGATGGAGGCAAATTCTCAGGTGAGGTCTCCTCTTACCAAACAACTCTAGTGTGTGTCAAGTTGACCAAAATTCACCAGCACAGAAGGTATAATTCTACAAGGAAAGAACACTGCAAGTCCGGGTGCGGGGGGATGTGACTTTGGGTACAAAGTAGGGGGTTAGGTATTATTATATAGGTTTGATGACAAAGTCAGAGGCCTAGAAGAAGATTGAGAAAAAAGCCAGGGAAGGCTCAGATGAGACAGGAACCTGGGCGTGGCAAGGATGGGTGGGGCAAGGACAGCCACGCTCCCAGAAGAACAAGAGGGCCCCAAGGACCAGACAATGAATCAGAGACAGAGCAGAAGGGACCCAGCATCACCCACAACCAGTTCTTCACATCCTACAAGGCAGCGTGTGCAAGGGAATCAGTCCAAGGACATTTCCCTCCATGACACATGAGCTTCCAGCTTCAGATCCCTCTTAGCAGCCTGCACAGGAGATGCTGCCCTGCCCCAGGTCCCTCCTTCCTTCCTTCTTCTTGGCCTGTCCCTCCTGCGTTCTCTCTCCTGCACTTCTTCCCCAGCATCTAATGTAAATCTCACACTCGGCAGCAGCCTCATTAAATCTGAGAAAAAAAAAAAAGGTAGTAAATGTTTTGAAAGCAAGAACAACTCTAAGCAAAGTCAATGCAATAAAAACAATGATGATCCTAGCAAGAGCATCATAATTTGGCCATGGATGTCTTCCCTAAAAATAGTCTGCCTCCCTGTTCCCAGACCATCCCAGCTCCTTGGGAAGGGAGGTGGTGCTTTCAATCAGAAAGGATTGCTCCAGAAATCTGTTTCGTGCCTTCCTACAATATCAATTTGTGAGTATAAAATACCATTTCTGATTATGATAAGCTAATTTTTTGTTTGTTTCTGTTTCTTTGGTCGGTTGGTGGGTTTGGTTGTTTGTGAAGAACACTTGCTCCACGATAGGAACTAGAAGTTTCCCAGGCTATGTCTTGTTTAGACTGTTCCTCATTCACAGTGACTCAGTGTTTTGGGTCATTCTGTCACACACCCCCTTCTAATAACGAGAACACCGAAGCTCGTGGCAGCCAAATGCCCGAGATGACGCAGGAGGAGCAGAGTCATATCCAGCTGGTGCAGAGCCCAGTTTTGAACAGTCCATCAATCTTTAGTGCTCTCCGAACCAGAAGCAGCATTTCCTGATCTCAAATCATTTCACTGTGGGATTTAACTCACGCATGCGCCTCTTCCCCTGGAACGTGCCTCAGTTTTCCCCTGAAAACTCATCTTCCTGTACCTTCTGCTCCACCCCTCTGCAGCCCTCATGCTCCTCCCATGACAACCTTGGACTTCGATTCTTTCCAGATTCCTCATCCCTACCTCCCTGCTCGGATGCTTAGAGTCTTATGTCCTTTACGAATGCAGTATTCTTCCACACAGCCTCAACCCTGCCTTTTAACACTAGATGCTGAATGTTTGCTACAGTTCCGATGTGGTTGGTCCTATACAGGTTCACAGATTAGAAGCTTGACCCTTGGAGAGGCAATGCTAAGTGGTGATGCCTTTAAGGAGGTGGCTTTTCATGACTGGGAATGGGAAGATAACTCAGTCAACAAAGTACTTGCTCAAACATGGGGAACTGAGTTTGGATCCTCAGCAGCCAGGCAAGAAGCCAGGGGTCACATGAAAGAAGCCAGGGGTCATAGTTCCTCCTTCCAATCCCATCAATGGGAACTAATGTTTCATTTTTCAGATTTTTCTCTGCTCTTTCTGCTCTAATTCATCACACATATTAGAAGGAGCCACACTTCCCAAAAGGTTCCTGCCCACCACTCCCAGACTCAGAGATTCTCTCGGTGTTCCCCACAGTCCTCAAGGTGAAAGTCAATCCCTTCTACTTCCAAATGGCAGACAGGGTGGCAATACAGAGCATCCTGCACCAATGCCATAAGCCAGCTTCACAGAGTCTCTTCATCAACGCCTTCCTCCTACCTGTAGGCTCCTACCAACTCTGCTCCCACTACTGACCCCAGATATCTACACTAAGTCCCATTCCTAATCCACAGCATCCCAGAGGGCCTTATCACCTCAAATCATCCCCCTGTTCCACTTAGACACAGGCTTCACTCACCATCTACAGCATCTCACACACCCTGATGCTATGTCACATGGCACAAACATGGTAGGAAAGAACAGAATGTTCTACCTTTAAGTCTCTAAACGCCTGGCTGGTGCGGTCACTGGTGGCCAACCACACGGATTGTCCAACAGACCTGACCTACCAGCCGCTTCCTAAATTGAGATCTCAGAAGCATCTCTGCCTACTCTAACCTCGGCAGCCTGTTTGCAATCTCTTGACTTCCCAGAGGTACTTCTGCAAAGATAAAGTGAGTGTACTAGATAGTTCTATGTCAATTTGTCACAAGTTGGAGTCATCAGAGAGGAGGGAGTCTCAATTGAGGCCACAGGCAAGCCTGAAGGGTAGTTTCTTATTCAGTGATTGATGGAGGAGAGACCAGACTACTGTGGGTGGTTCCATCTCTGGGATGGTGGACCTGGGCTCTGTAAGAAAGCAGGCAGGCTGAGCAAGCCATGGGAGCAGGCCAGTAAGCAGCACTCTCCGTGGCCTCTGCATCAGCCCCTCCCTTCGGGTTTCTGGTCCACTTGAGTTCCTGCCCTTACGTTTTTTGATGGTTAACTGTTATTTGGAAATGTGACTAAGATAAACCCTTTCTTCCCCGAGTTGCTTTGGTCACGGTGTCTCATGGCAGCCATAGAAACCCTAACTGAAGACAGTAGGTTACAGGGTTTATCCACACAGTGGGCTTTCTCCAGCTTTGATGCAGGAACCCGGTTAGGATGATGAGTTAGAAGCACAGAGGAGGTAAGCAGGGAAAGAAGAGAAACAAACTGTTTCCTATGTCCCTACGTCCACCATCAGCCTGGAAAAGGACCTGGATTTATCTGCATTCCTGCTAAGGTTAGACTGTAAAAGCCAACCATGGCTCCATGGCCCTTGTCAAAGAACTCAGACATGGAGAGCGACTGCCTGCATGGCTGTGGATGCCTCCAAGGCTAGTGGGGGCCTTCCAGATGGCCAGACCTACACATCAGACCAGGGAAGCTTGACGCAGGACCAATTAGCCAGCAATAGAATATATGGTTTGTGTCTCCATCACAAGGCAAAGGCACAGGCGATCCTCTTCCTCAATGCACAACACCCCCACGTTGTTGCTTTTTGCTGTCCAGGCCTTCCATAGCTGCTGCTGGCAGCCACATGAGACACTGACAGCCCCCACTGAGCATCCTTACATAGCCTGGGCCCAGCAGTGTACTCTTAACACCAAGGCACCCAGCCCTGTGTGGCTTTTCTCAGGAAGTGGTTTAAGTCTGGTGGGGGCAGTATCTGCCTTGCAGGGGACAAAAGTAAAAGAGGCTCCACCAGTACAGTAAATGTCATCACGTCCTTCCGGAGATATCTGGGGAAGTAGACATGCTACAGCAAAGTCCGCCTGCCTTCCCCTGTCCTTGCTTCCCTCCCTCCATCCATCCATCCTCAGCTACAGGCCTCAAGTCCAAATGTAGGCAGCTGCTTTGTTTTCTGAGTCCTCACCCCTGTCGGCTCCAGAGCAGGCACGGCCAGCTCACCATGGGAAACCTAAGGCGCGCAACACGCACCTGAGCTATAAACACACTATCCCCACCTCTCCATGCAATGCTTTATTGTGACCATTCAGGTGTCCCTGCTTCCCTCTGAGCCCATCATGTCAGATGCTCTACCCCTTCTGCAGACCGGATGCTCTAAAAGTTCAGGGCCTCTGTCTGCTCTAAACAAGTTCACAGGCATACAAAGTGTCCTTCCTGTCTTCAGCTTTGTGGTCTACCAGCTGTGGTCTAATCAGAAACGGGTAGGAAAGCCACCCCACCTACATTTGGACTCTAAGCTGGAGGGGGCAGGCTGGCACTAAAGCCGGGGAGAGCCCCGGGTGGGGAAGGTGGCTTCAGGGCCAGGACGTTAGCCCAAGCTGTGAGATGGGGTGGAGATCTAGCGGTGACAATCATCATTAGGGAAGCACACCCTGGTAACAATCAGAGAACTATCCAGAAGAAGCAGCCAGCCCCTTAGCATCTTGGGTACAGCATTTCACCTCTTACAATCCCATAATAAGGTGGCCACTCTCCACCTCTAGGGCCCTCAAGACCAGCCTGACTCATCCTAAGGTAGGGGCAGGAGGTGAAGTGTAGAACAGAGCCACTTCCTCCAGTTTCTCCTTGCTTTCCCCTTGGGAAGTGTACAGCTAGCTGCCCATTTACCCTGAGGTCACCAGGCAAGACTGTTTATTTATCCAGCAGGTACCAGTTACGACACTGCTGGTAAAGAGTCACTGCCTGGAAACATCTCAAGCACTTCCTCCTAAAGCAGGGGTGGCCAGGCCCCCAGGAAGGAGGGAAGAGGAAGTGGGGAGGGGACTAGGAGGGGGAGAATGACAGGACACCTTCACAAATCCAGCAACTAAAAGGACCCTCCCAGACCCAGCTCCCTCTTGAAAAGGTCTATTTTGATTAGTCCGGCAACCAACCACATGACTTGTTAAATCTTTGTAATGCAGCCTCTGCTAAAAGACCCCAAGGCAACCTGAGAAACATTGGAAGGACTCTGTGGCCTTGGCCCAGCAGGTCCTTTCTGGACAGGCAGAAGCCAGCAGCTCCCTTCACCTCAGGAAGCTTTTCCTGCTGAGACTGATTTCTACCGTGGGATATTTCCTAGAAGCCATGAAATCTCCACCTCTAGAAACATGGGGTCTAATATCACTTCCAGAGCAAAGAGATACCAAGTGGCAGGAAAGCCAAGTAGGCTGTCAGGCTCCCTTGACGCTCTGCCAGCTCCATCTGCCTGTGACCCAGGGGTAAGGTCAATACTTTCTCCCAATGCATGCCTAGGGCTACTGACCAAAGAAGGAAGGTAACTGAGTATGCTAAATGGGGAAGGTATAAGGTATGGGCACAGCCATACCTGCTTCTTAGAGTTTCTTTTCTATATCCATATAACTTCCAAGGAGGGAAAGAAAACACACACACACACACACACACACACACACACACACATACAGAAAGGGAGGGCGGGGGTGCAGACACATGCTGATAAAGCCAACAAAAGCAACAGTTCAGCATCCACTCTTGGAGGCCCCCGTATTAGCCCTGTGTACCTAGGAAACACTCCAGCCACCGGTGAGTCAGGCAATTTATTGGTTGGCAGACTTTCTGTGGTTGAACCTGCCCTTGTTTGTCCAGAAATCCTGCCTGAACCAAGTCCTCACTCGGATTATGCAAAGATCCACCTTGAGAACTTTATACTGTCACCAACTCCCAGAGCAGACTGAAAACAGTAGCTGGTGACCCATATGTACAGCAAAAACAGCAAAGGGCTCCCGTGGCCCAGTGCAGCCATCTTCCCAGAATGCACTGCTCCGAAAGCGGAGCCTCCTTACCCTCTTGTTGTCGGCAGGGCTGTGGTAGAACTGGGAGATGACAGCTTCGCTGTTGTTGCCCACGCCAAAGTTCAGCTTCTCTGAAATCTTACTGAATGATTTCCCATAGTCGTAAGACACATACACCTGGAACACACCAAAGGGGAGAAAGAACACGAGTCAGTAAAGTGCTGAACAGAGCAGCCTCTAACTGGAAGTCCACACGCTCGCTTGCTTCTGACTCCTGATCCTGAAAGAGCATGGTCCTCCCCCCAGGGGAGGCCCTGATATCATGAACTTCTGATGAGAAGCATCAGACCCACAAAGGAGAAGCAGGTGACTTCTGTGACTGTCCTCAAAGTTAGGGTGGGCCGGGCAATAGAAAGCATGAGGATGCTACAGCCACCCCTGCTCCTGGACCACGCAGTTCTCTCACTACAGAGGTCCCAGGATCAGTTGGCAAACACTGTCAATAGGACATTGTTCCAGTCCAGATGTAGACAGAATGCACTCTGAGAGGGAAAGAGCCAGAAATTTGCTTTTGCATCTGTTGACATATCCCCAAAAAGGTAATCGGGACAACTGAATTCTTCCTCCTTCAGCCAGGAAGTTGGCATTCCTAAAGAGAGAGACCCATCATGGCCTCCAGTGAGGGGAAAGGAAGAAGGTGCTGAGTGATGAAATATGCACAGAGGTTACAATGCCAGAGGGCTGGAGGGGGAAGGCTCAGAGATACAGCGTCGTCTAGAATCCACACCATAGCAGCGGAAGCAGCAAGATCCTGGACCTTGCCAACGACTTGCTTTTCCACTGCCTCCTGGCTTCTAATAATACAGTAACCACAGAGACACAGCATCAGAAACAACTGTCGTCTGCACACTGTGCACAGAGACAATGCTGACCTCATCATAGGGATGAGCTTGGGTTAGTGGCACAGCAACCCTACCTGGAGAGCACAATTGCAAAGTCATGGCCCAGAGAACACCACAGGGTTTGTGAGATCGGGGACTTGCCTCCGCAACGGCAGAAAAAGTCAACAGGGCAGGGGCTGACACAGCGGCCAAAAGCATTTGCTGCTCTTCCAAAGGAATGGAGTTACGTTCCCAGCACCCACATCAGAGAGCTCACAACCAACCACTTGTAACCCCGGCTCCTGGGATCTAACGCCCTCTTCTGGCCTCCTCTAGTACATGCACATGCATAGGCATACACATAAATAAATAATAAAAATAAATCTAAAAGAAAAACATTTAAAAAAAAAAAAAAAAGAACCAGGAGAGAAGGACCCTGACTCGGGCTGCCTGTCTTTGAGCTAGTGCTCCCAAAACCACTCTGATCTCAGTTTATGAAGAGCAAAATGGAAGCTGTGGGGTATTTGTAACCTAGACTTTACTGTCTGTGAGATGTGAAATACTAATATAATCAAGGGATGAAAAACAAACCTGACAGATGAATATCACAGTGTTATTTTTTTCCAATTACTTATGGGAAAGGTAATTGAGGGAGGCATGAAAGGAAAACAGCAGGCAATTTCCAAGGAGAGACTGGCTGGACCCAAGCCAGAAACTATAGTGTCATCCCCACCCATTTGATTCAACTACAAATGAGCCTTGAGGGTTTAACAGGAGCCAAGTCCAGCGCTGGGTGCCAGACACACAGAGACACAAAAGACAGGGTCATCAGACAAGGATGGGCCTGTAAACACGAGCGAATGCTTGCATGTTAATGAAGCCATGAATGTACAGTTAAGGACAGGAGGCTGGACACAGGGAACAAGGGGTCATTACCGTTTAATACATGGCCAGGTGAAAGGAGGCAGGGTGTCTCTGCCTCTCCGTGGGTGTTCACAGGACGGTGCTGGCACAGGGCCAGCTAGCAGGTAGATGATAGTCCACAGATAACCTGAGTTATCGGCAGGAGACCAGGGGGAACCTTCTTGCATTCTGCTTGCCAAGAACGAACGTGGACATCCCAGAAAGGTTGGGAAGCTATACCACGCAAACTAATGGCTTCTTAAATAGGAAACTTAGCAAAACCCCCTTCATACTCCAATATCCTGTGAGGTGATAATCCACTGTGAGAGGCGCAAATGGGGTCCTGTGTTTACATCAAAGCAGGGGTTTTTCAGTGTGTAATATTCCCTCCTAAACATTTGGCCTCTGCCTCTGTGTAGCTTCGGGGTAGCTGGTGCACCCAGCTTAGTCAACAAAAACTTAGGTAATTGAACAAATGTGCCTATAAACCAAAGAATGAGTAAATGAATGTGCAGAATCAATGAACAAAGAGAATGAACTGAATTAATCGGTGAGTCATGGAAAAGATGGCTCTCAGTATCTGCCACTGTGGATTGGTTCCAGAGTCCCCATGGATACTAAAATCCGGTGACACAAGAGTCTCTGACACAAAATAGCATAGAACCTGCGCAGATTCTCCCACATACTTGAAACCATTGTACTGCTTTGTTTTAACAATGACAAGGAAGGGGAAGGAGTCTGTCTGTGTTCGGAATGGATACAACCTTCTGCCCTCACATATTCAGCTCACAAGTGGCAGAATCACCGAGGTAGAGCTCACGGACACACAGACCATCTGCTTGTTACTGTTTCCTTTTGAGATAATAAAATCTAAGCCCCACAGCTGCAAAGGACTAGCCCAGGGTCACACTGGCAGAAACTGGCACAGCTTTGCCAGTCTCTAGAGGTTCTGAGCCTGCTCGCTTGTCTTTTCTCTCTGCAAGTTACCCTCTTGGAGATGGTCCCCTTCTCCATACTAATGTCAGGAAGTCTAGCTAGGAGGGAGAAGAGACCTAGGAAGGCAGAACACATAGACTTCCTAAGATTCTCAACAACGAGGCTGCCACAGGGCATAAGGAGGAAAAACATCTGCCTCACAATACCTGCAAACAAACTGCACAGTCTCCTGAGTCTTACACTTAATAGAGGTTAAGAGGAAGTTGACAAGAACCCACCCTAACCCTGAAGCCAATCGCTGGCCACTCATCAACCTGCCTCGCCTTGTCCGGGTGGAACAATTCAAACAAGCTATTTTTAGCCTGTCCTTGTAACTCCTTACCTTCTCTTGGGTAGACACAGAGCCTTCTCAGGGCTGAGGTACAGTTATCCCTCCACACTGATGGCACATAAGACCTCTGGGGGCTGGAGTAGTGTTAAATGAGGTGGTGGCTTTTCAGTTTCTGACCTGCACCCCCGAGGACAAATTCTATCTGGGACTGTCTTCCGATCAGGACAGCATGATGCTACCTACTGTCTCACTGCCTGCTGTCATCACCAGGTGAACCTGAGCAGGCACCGGAGCTAGCTGTCTGCTGCCTATTCAGCTTGTTTTCTCACAGATGCAGGGTTCTCCACTGATTCGTCCCTCTCTGACCTCAATATGACACTGTTCCTTAAAAAAAAAAGAAAAAAAAAAAAAAGGCAACAACTAACACTGGAAGGTTACTAAACTGCCCCAAGGTCCCAAGCAGATCATTTCCTTACCCATAAAGATGATCCTTTGAAGTGAATGATGTTCCATGAAGTTCAAAATTATAGAATGATAATACAGAGGAGAGGGAGGGGAGACTGACATGTCAGAAGGCATCCACTCCTCTGGCACTGTTCCAAGCCCTTTATAGCACTACTACAGTCTTAGAGGGCACAACAAATGCCCACACAAGACACTGGCCAAGACAGTTTCTGAGTGAAGTCTAGGCCTGGCATGGTAACTCACACCTATAATCCCAGAACTAGGAAGAGGAAGGAAAGAAGAAAGGAGGAGTTCAAGGCTAACCTGAGCTACATACTAAGTCCCCAGGCCAGCCTGGACTACAATGTGAAAGGAAATCCTCATTGGAAAAAAAAAAAAAAAAAAAAAAAAAACCCAAGAGAAATGAAAAACAAATTGCCATAAATTTTAAAAATGAAAAAACTCTGCATTTCTAAGCAGCTCCCAGCAAACACTCATGGGGATGACCTACAGAACCTATTTGATCTCCCATTCTAATTTGCTTTCTGTTGCTGTGATAAAAAATGTTGGCCACAAGTAACCCATTAGGGAAGAATGGGCCTGCTTGGCCTAGAGGTTACAGCACACCATCCAGACAAGCCAAAGCGGGAATTCAAAGCAAGAACCTGGAGGTGGGAGCTGATGCAGAGGCCATGGAGGGGGATGCTTACTGGCTTGCTCCCCGTGGGTCCCTCAGCATGCCTTTCATACAATCCAGATTCCCTAACCCAGGGTGGCTCTACCCACAGTGTTCTGGGCTCTCCCACATCAATTATTAAACAAGAAAATGCTCCCACAGAGTAGCCTACAGGCCAATCCAATGGTATTTTCTTCTCTTGCCAAATGACTCTAGCTTGTGTCAAGTTTAGAGAAAAAAAAAAAGCTAACCAGCAAGGGCACCAACCCTTGGGAGTAGGGGAGCTGTTTGTTTTTGCAGTACTGAAAATCAACCCCACAACCTTGTACACCCCACTGAGCTGTAGCACTAGGCTGTACACATAGCATCCCAACCAGAGAACTGAATACAGTGGGATCAATGATCAAGAACTAGAACCTCTAAAGCTGTCAGTCAAAATAAACTTTTCTCCTTATAAGCAGATTGTCTCAAGTATTTTGTCATAGTAACAACAACAACAAAAAAAGTAAGACGAAGATAATGTAAATTGCTTGGCTCAAAGTCAGATTATAAATGGCAGAGCCAGGATTCCAGCCCAAGCATTCTGATTTTTCAGATGCTCTATGTTCCATTAGCAAGGATGGGGGTTCTACCACCCAGTTGGTCCAGGAAGAAACCAATCATTATATCACACTGGTCCACAGACAAGAAGAGTGAGTCTGACTATTCATAGCATCTCGGTTGGTTCTGACCCTCTTGTGGATACTGTCCCAAGGCAGCATTTTGATCAATTACATTGCACCTGAGTACTCCCTTGTGCCTGCCGGTAGTTGGTTGGTTATTTGTTATTGGGAATGGGAAGTACTGTATTTGTTTTTTGAATAGGAACTCACTCTGTAGCCCAGGTTAGGCTTGAACACACAATCCCCCTGTCTCAACCTCTTAAGTGCTAGCATCATCACTTATTACGGCAGCACACAAGTACTTTCTGAAACACATCATCAGAAAGCAAAAATAAGGAACTGGGCAGAGGCCAGCTGAAGCACATCCTATGTTGTAGTTCTTCTGCTCGTTGCAGGAACAGATCACCTTTGCAGGAGACCATCCTCAGCTAATGATTACTGACGACAGGTGGTTTGGTTTGGTTTGGTTTGGCTTTTGCTTATGAGTAAGCCATCTGGGATCCATCCCAGTGTCCAGGCCCAGCCTTGTTTACATACAGAGTACTCCTGACCTCAGCCATTCTCAGCCCTTCAGGCAGGCCTTACCTGCACACAAGCTCTGTCCCTTCAGATGGGGCCTTTCGGACCCATGCTTCCAGTCCTCTCTAAGGGACATTTGGATGTCCCCTTGCCAGTGCCACCGACTCGGCCTCTGAGTCACAGTTTATTTTGCATTAACTTTTCACATCTGAACATCTTGGCTTCGGCAGCCAAGTCTTTAATGCAGCTTGTACTCGGACAAAGGAACATTCTGCCATCTCTGTTTACTAACTCTGGACATTACGTTTCCTTTCCATTTAATCTTCTCTCATATGTCACTGTAGAATAATGACTTCAATAAGTTCTTCAAAACACATAAACATTTCCACAAAGTGAGAGCTGAGTTGGACAGGCTAGCGATATGTGGGTGGTCAACACTCCCGGTTCACTCAAGACTGAGAGGGTCTGAGACGTGACCATTCAGTGCTTGGCACAGAAAAATGGGTCTTTCTGGTGATTCTAAGACAAATTCATGATAGGACCTCCATTTTCATGACGCTCCACCCCACTCCCCCACTGACATGTTGAATGACCCCTTGTGAATTCATTTGTGCTTTTTAAGTCCCTTTGCATGTCCAACAAAAATATTAAAAAATGCTTAAATATATTCAGCTAAAATAGGTAAACAAAGACAAATAGTTTATAGGAAAGAGATTATTTTTCATGCATAAAATACCCTGAAGGTTTCTCAACATAGAATAGCATAGAGCTGGCTTTGGTGCCTAGAAGAGGCTCCTATTAAGAGGTACTAGACTGAATGTGTAACAGGTAACTACAGAGCATCCCCAGCCAGCAGGCATTCATACACAGCCACCCACGTGTGACCACAGCTACTGCTTGCAAACCTTGAACATATCTATTTATAAATTGGTCTAAGTTGTTGCCCAAAACAAGTCCAGCCTTGTCAAGAGCAAAACACCCAGACTAGCCATTATCTGTATTATCCCACACTCCATGGCTCAGAATGCTTTCCAGGCAGCCTGCAGCTGATGGGCAGCCCTTCTGCAAGCTTCCCTGACTGTGGCCACCCTAATCAACTTCTCTAGAAAACATCCTGACTGAATACACCCAACCCAGACAGCAGATACACAGGCAGGGAGTTCTCAGACACCAAACGCATACACACGAATCACAAAAGCACCTTTAAAGCAAGAGTATAAGAAGCTCTGGCCAGAATGTGTACAATGGAAGGTCTACAGCATGTTCTAGGCACAAGATCACCCTTGTGAAGAAGGTAGACACCTACCCCAAAGCAGAGCAATTGCTTTGCCCACAAGGAGAAGCCTGGACTGTAGACTTGGGAGCCAAAGACCAGCCCTGACCCTACGTTTTTACTTGGCCTAGGTGATATACTTTATCTGCCAACTGGTAAGACTTAGCATTTTTTCACACAAAAAAGACTTCTGGGCTAGGGTTGAAAACTTAGTGGGAGAGGTTGCTTAGCATGTGCTAGGCCCCAGATTCCATCCCCAGTACCACAGAATACAACCAATGACCTATATGGCCTCGTGCTGAAAAATCAGGAGATCCGGCTGTACTGGGCCAATAACCTGAATGGCTTCCGTGTCCTAGGACCTGTTTCAGCACAGCCCTGAGAAGTATTTCTGCTGCTTCTTAATGCCTCTCTACCACTCACCAAACGCCTGACACCACACTGAAATCAAGAGACAGACAATGCTTGTTGAGCCCGTGTCTCTTTTTAAAGGTACAGAAATGGCCTGTCCAAGGCCAGCCTGGTCTACATAGAAAGGTGCAGAATAACCAGGACTGCATAGTGAGACCCTGCCTCAGAAAAACAAACAAACAACCTCTTGGAGGTGGCTTCCTGCCCCACCCCCATCCTAGATCTAGGGCTCTTGCTCAGGCTTCTCAGCTTGTAAACTTTGTTTTTATTTCTTCAAATCATCTAACCAAAACATCATCATCATCATCATCAAAAGAAACAGTGGAAGTTAAAAATTAAGAGAATTTGTGTCAAGCAGATATGGTGGCTCCGGTTCAGCAACCCAGCACTAGAGAGGCTGAGGCTGGAGGACTGTGTAAGTTCAAGGCCAGCCTTGAGACAGCCAAAGAAGCTATGGAGTATGCTAGAGAGTGAGACCCTGTAACAAAACAAACAAACAAACAAACAAACCTGATAGATACATGATGGATGGATGGATGGATGGATGGATGGATGGATGGATGGATGGATAATAGATTAGATAGATAGATAGATAGATAGATAGATAGATAGATAGATAGATGATAGGTAGATGATAGGTAGATGATAAATATACATAGAGATGTTGTTAGATATATAGACAGACAGATGATAGATGAGATAGATGGATGGATAGATAGATAGATAGGATGATAGAAGATGGAGAGATAGATGATACAAGATAGATGACTGACAGATCCATAGGAGATATATAGAGAACATGGATATACATGCAGATAAAGGGATAGTATATAATGAGTAAAGAAGAAAGAGACATCGTCTGTCAACAGCTCATCAACCTTGTTGGCATATGGAGGAAAAAAAAAAGTTTAACTTGACCTGGACCAGCTCCAAGTCACTCAGCCCTGGAGTGCTCTTTGGTACTTACTGGAGCTATGAGTGCAGACCACCTATGAGTGTTGGACCTATCAAGGCAGACTACCTGTGACATCACAAGGCCATCCTACACTGCACACATCTCCTTGGATGCCTCCACCCTGTGTGCAGTACACAAGGAATGCACGCATTACTTCCCGTATCTCTTCACTGATGTATAGCCCTTACCATCCATTCCTAACTACCCACTAATTTTTTTTTTCTGACATAAGCACCTAGGAGATCAGAAGGGGCATGTCACCAAGAGGACCCAGAGCCACACCGATACTTACATCACTGCTCTTGGGCTTTGCCAATGCCAGGCTGTCTCGGGCTAATGCCACGATCACGTTGCTTTTCTCTCCGGCCCAGTGCACCACCATCTGATTGTGGGAGTCATTCAGACTGACCTGAAAGAGACCAAAAGGAAATCAAGACCCACGGTGACTGACAGCCACACACATTCCAAATCAGGTTTCTTAGTCCTCCTCTGTCACTCAGACTCTGAGATGGGAAGCGTGGGGTCAGGGCAGACTCTTCTCACTGCCCTGCAAGCTCTACCATTAGCACCTTCCCCAGGAAGAAACACCAACGCCTTCTGCAATTGGTGACCCTGTGGATTTAACCAGACTGCAGAAAATCTTCCCAGGATAGCACTGCCCAAGGGACTCCTTTGCTTTGTTTCATCGTTATTGATGTCAGTCCCCAGCGATGATGATCTTCACTCCGTGTGTGTGTGTGTGTGTGTGTGTGTGTGTGTGTGTGTGTGTGTGTGATGTGCACCTATAAAACTGTAAACTAACTACTGAAATTTCCTGTTCATTCAAAACAAAACTCTCTATAGGCTTGAAATCGTGGGATGGAAGAGGGCTAGATAGTTGAGGATGGACAATGCATGGAAGGAATAGCTGGTCTTTATTGAAATTTATATTTACATGTATTTAGCAAGCAAGCGTGTGTATGTGTGTGACACACACACAGGTGCTCATGAATGCTCTACAGAGCATGTGTGGAGCTCAGAGAACAGGACAACTTCCTTGGAGTCAGGTCTCTCCCTTCAACCATATGGGTTCCTGGAATTGAATTTTGGTTATCTGTCTTGGCCACAAGCACCTTTGCCTACTGAGCCATCTCACCCATCAGCAGGAAAACCCAGATGGTCTACAGTATGGTAGGATGGCTATCATTGACAACAACAGCTAATTGTATTCAAGATGGAGAAGATTTTAAATACTCTCCAGGCAAAGAAATGACTGACTCTGACTGGGTGCCTTGTCTCTCAGTTCCCTGACCATTACCTGGATGGACCAGTTATCTCTATCACACACACTCTGAAACAGCTTCACACTGTATCTCAGGAACACAGGTCAGTGTGTGCCAATTAAAAACAATTTAAAAGGCCGGGCGTGGTGGTGCACGCCTTTAATCCTAGCACTCGGGAGGCAGAGGCAGGCGGATCTCTGAGTTCGAGGCCAGCCTGGTCTACAAAGTGAGTTCCAGGACAGCCAGGGCTGTACAGAGAAACCCTGTCTCGAAAAACCAAAATAAATAAATAAATAAACAATTTAAAGTATTTTTTCAAAATTTCACAGGCCAAAGGACACACGCTTTTTGAACTTCATGCTAAACCAGTGTTTCATGGCTGAGGGGGGAGGGGAGGACATCACTGCTCCTCATTAGCTAAGCGTGAGAGGTGAAAGAAAGGCTGCCTTATGCGGTGTCTCTACCTTTCCTTGTTATTTGTTTAAGATAGTGTCTCATTGGGTAGCCTTAGTGATCATGATCCTCCTGCCTCAGCCTCAGTGCTGAGATAGATAACAATGTGTCACGTGACCTTTTCATTTATTTTTCCTTTTAATGTCTCAAGTGAGGAAACCTTTCTCAGATCTGAACAGAAGTAGCCTTTTAGATTACTGCTAACAGAAGTCCCCAGACTTTCAACTTTGTAAACCAGCAAAATAAAAACAGAATATATAAGCCAACCAGCCAAGGATTAGGTAGCCATTTCTGTGGCTAAGCCACCATGTGGCAGCTTGACCACCCACTCTCTTGATCTACTTTCTGAAGTCACCATAGACTCTCCTTCCCCAGCCTGAGACAGCAAAGTTGTGTCCCAGGAACAGAGTTCTAGACAGAAGACTTTAAGAGATGATCCATAGGACCACTCTACCCTGGACAGTTCTGTTTTCTTTCCCCATCCACAGGTGGCAACTCCGGATGCTAATGGCCCAGATGCAAGCAGAGAAACAGGGTAGAAAGAGCCTGGGTTCCTGATTGACAGGCCTGCCACTGAACTGATCAGAATTGGGAGCTATCCTGACGCTAGAAAGCTTTCGGGTTCTGTCTGTAGAAACTGAGGAAGGCTATAAAGGGAATAAAGAGCCCTTTGTTCTTTCAGCTCGATCTTGCCTCATAGACCTAGCTGTGTGGCAAAACTTTTCTCCTTTCGCTATTGTGCCTGTGGCTACCACTCTGAATGCAAGTGTTCTCGACTTAGTTGCCATGCACTGAAAGACATCAGCTCCAAGACGACTCACTTTCCAGAACAGACTTAAGCTCTACTCAACCTGTGGGGACACCGACAAGCTCTGGTGCATCACTGAGAAGCTGGACAAGGCCTCCCCAAACCCAGAGCTCCTGCAGAGTTGTCTGAAATAAGCCTATTCTGCTGCCAGCCTCCAGAGTCATCTCAAACCCACAGGCTTGGAGGCGGAGCTTTAGGGACTCAGAGCCTGCCTCTGAAGCCAGAGAGCTCACCTGCCCGGCCCCAGCATAGCTCTAGAACTAAGGAAAAGTTCAAGTTGAGTGGGCCCACGCTTCTCTCTGCAGAGCTCTAGCAGCAAACCTGCCCCTCTTCACAGCTCCACCCTCTTCCTTTCCCTTCTTCCTCCACCCTGGTGTCTCCCCACCCACTCCATAGGGGTGCTCTCAGATGTCACAAGGGAGAAGAAAAACACCTGAGCCACAAACTTGGCAGCCAGCCCCACCAAGGAACTAACTAATCTGCAACGGCCCTGCTTTGGGTTTGAGGCACCTGCATCTAATTTGATCCAAGAACCAAAGGCTAAAAACTACCTGAAGAGAGACGGCTTCAAATAAAAAGAGTGTGTATATATATATACATATTCATTCTCATTACCAGTAGATAAGTCCAGGCAAGCATCAACAGAAACATGCAAATCAAAAACAAATAAATTATTTAACTCAAAAAATAATAATAAAACTAGCTAAGGGACTCCCCCACCTCCTCCCGCCCCCAAGAGTCAAACTTTATTGTTACTTTCTCTTCCCTTCCAACCTAGGCTTCCAGGAAGAAACTGGAAATACTGCTGGATCAGAAGCCCACCAACACAGACACCTCAGACACTCAGGCTAAAATCCTCTCACGCCTACAAAGCCATTTATCTGCACCCTAGGAACCAGAGAGGAACAAACATGACACCCATGTAAATGACACTCAGAAAGGGGTTAGGAACCTAGGAGAATCACCCGAAGTTCACAAGAGGTCAGAGATGAAAAGGCCCACCAGTATTCAACCTGGCCATCCTCAAAAGTGGGGCGAAGCCCTCCCTCTGGCAGGTTAACAATCAGAGGACACTTTGAACTGGCTACAAAGTGTTACAGGATCAGAGTGGGGAGGAGGTCTGACCAACACTTGCTGGGGTCTTTGTAGCAGAGGACATAGATTTTTATTAACTGATCCTAAGGGATGAGGGATAAAATGGGCACAAAAGAGAGGCATCAAAATATTCCAGGGTATTCTTATAAAGGGAGCCTCTGAAGGGAGGGGCAAGCTCTGTGGAACACTCTTTATTTTTTTAAGCCCTTTCTATCTGATGTCCCCTTTATCCCTAAGAGCAGACTGGAAAAGGGCAGCCCAGCAAAGTGAAAGAGAAGGCTCCCCGACAAGCAAAGGCTTGTCCAAGGGTCACCAGGCACTCACACAAACAGTTCAGTTCCTTGCCTTGGCGGAGATGTCAAGCATATCCAGTCATGAGAATACCTCCCTGGTGAGTCACCACTAATCTTCAGGGCAGCCCAGGTGCCCATCCCCCCACCCCCCAAAGCACAGGACCCAAATCAGTAGCAGGAATCAATACACCCCAAGGACAGTCAAGGGAGCCAGGAAGAGGAAGGTCAGCACACGATAAATTTTATTACGATCATGACATACAGCCTATTTTCCTCTTGTCCATAGCCGTACTACAGGAAAAGGCAGGATGCAGTCCCCAGGTGACTGTGACCGGAGAAGCCAGCAGCCCCCAGGGCAGCCCACAGCATCGAGGACGCACAGATTCCTGTGGCTTGATCCCCTTGGTGATTTCGAGTGTGTTTGGGTCCTTTGCCCGGCTCCACTGCCAGCTCTCCCGATCACCTGCCCTCTACAGCAGCTGCAAGGCTTGCAGACTGGTTCCACCAGCCTCTCCCACTTAGTTCCACAGGCTGATCTAGGAGACACCGGTCTGCCAGTGGGCGGGAGAAGGTGGGAGTGTGACTTTTCCAGGAACATAACCTTGATGTGTAGTCAGTCATAACCATACCCCCGGGGTGTGAACAACCTTCCTTCTACTGTCTCTGGCGCACAGGGCATATAGCCGGAACCTGATAAATGAGATGCAATTAATTGGGGCCGTAAAGGCAACAGGGAGGGGCTAAGTGCCTCTGCTGGGGTGGGGGTGGGGGGTGGGGGGAGGGATGTGATTGCATGCTACAGGGATCTCCGAATAAAACTCCATCTTAGATGACAAACTAAATCTGTAGGCCTGTCAGACCTCTGGTAGGCTCACAGTCGAGGTGTTTAAGAGAACCCCAAGAGGCCACCTGGTCTAGGATGAAAGCCCTGGAGGTAACTCATTCAGGCTCAGACCTCCAGAGGTTACTCACTCTGGCTTCAAAACCAGAGGTCACCTGGTCCATAAGCAAAACCCTAGAAGCCATGGGGCCCAGGATCAGTATCCCAGAATTCACCTGGTTAAGAAACAGAGACCAAGATATCTGCTGCCCAAGATCAGAAGCCCTGCAAACTCCTCCATTCAGAAGCCCTCGGAAGGTAACCCATGAATGAGCATTTAGAAAACACAAAGTCTCTAGCTCATTTGGGAGATGATGAATCTGGTCTGTTCTCTTGCATCCAGGTAGTGAGAAGCAAGGGAAGCACTGTGTTGGTGGGTTGGAGAGAAATCAGCATGGTCTTTGACAGTGGGGAGCTGGCATGGCTGTTAATGAAGACTCTATGTGATGCTAATCCATGGCTTTAATACAATGTGCCAGGCACAAAAGGTCACACACTGCATAACTCAGTTTATATAAAATATCCTGGGCAGGGAAATCCACAAGGACAGAAAGCAGATGAGGGGCAGCCAGGAGGCTGAGGAGGAGGAGGAGGAGGAAGAGGAAGAGGAGGAGGAGGAGGGAAGAACTGGTTTTCTTTAGGATGTAGAGAACATCATGGACGCAGACAGAGAAAATAGATGCCCAAAGCAGGGACATTCCAAATACCACTGGATTCTCAATGGCTGTTATGTAATGCCGCCTCATTTTAAAGTCATTTCTATGACCCCAGTTAGAACACTACACTTCTCAAGTGCAGATCCAATACCTAGGAGCTCCTACTTGTAAGAAGTACTTATTTCCTTTCAACTCACAGTGAGCCCCGATGCTACCAAAATATGCGGCTCAAAGGAGTCCCCTAATGGAGGCCGGCTGGGGACAGGGTCTCTGGCCAAAGCAATACTTCAAGGCACTGTAAACAGCGTCTACAGAGTCACAACATGCACATCAAACTTGCTGTCCCCAGCTGGAGCTACCATCACAGGCTCACACGCTCAGCTCCTGAATATTAGCTACTGCAGGCTCTCAGCAATCACCCACGCCTTGGCATAGCTCAAAGTTTTTACCAAACATCACCACACCCTCTGGCCACCTCTCAGTCCCCCTGCGTGCCCTATGGATCCAAGAGATAGGAAGGAGTATCCTAGAAATATGAAGATCTGATTCTTATTATTGGGGGGCTGGGAGGGACGGCAGGGGAGAAGAGAATCTTCTGCTGTCCATTCCTTGGGCTCTGAGCTGTTATAAATAGACGGGAGGAAATAAATTGCTAAGCGTATGAAGGAAGAGCTGTGCATGGCCATAAAGTGCACAGTGAGGTCTGCTGGATGCCAGGCACCCTGTGGGTCTTTAATCATGTCTTACCTCTGCAAGCATACCAAGGGCTTTCTGGGAGAAATCAGGGTTGCAGGTCTGAAGACAGGATGAGGAATTGTCAAGAAAGCCACCAAACTCATTATGGTCTTAGATCCTTACTCAGGAAGATGGGAGCCCCTTCATGGAATGGGCCCCACCTCTCTCCACTCATTTCTTCTACCATTACCTCCTTCACATTAGCCAGACACAGAGTTGAAGATGTCCTAGATAACCCCAGCTCAACATTATCATGCCTCCTGCATGCATGTTTCTAGAACAGACCTTGAGGTGTTACAAACAAGGCAGCCTGGTTCAGTTCTCTGCCTCACTGGCTATGAAATACAAAGAAGTGGTGGTTGTCGTTGTTGTTGTTGTTGTTTTTGTTTTAAATCAACAGAGATATAAAATAAACACCTTTATCCTTCAACTCTGAGGACTGAGTCAGCACCCCCAAGTACCTGATACCACAGGGACCTCAGAAACCAAAGATGGACTGCCCATGTCCAACAACAAGGTTTTTTTCCAACCAGGTGACCTAAATGTGAGGTATGCAAATCAGCTCCCAGTGTCCCCTTTCCAGACCAAGTCTCCACTATATTTAGAAAGCTCATTACACTCCCTGGACTTCCTACCTCAGGAGAACTGAACTCCAGCATCTGAGTGCTCCCTGAAGACAGGCCTGTCTGTGGGGCCAGCACACTCACTCACTTGACCTTGGAGTCAGCTCAAGACTCACCTGTACCCACAGAACTGGCTAACCACTTAGCTGACAAAGTCATGCTGAGCCTTGTACAGATGAGGAAGCAAAAGAATGACCTTGAACTAAAGCCTGGCATTTCACTACCATCATCACCAGAGCTATGAGGTTGCCACAGACAGAGAGATGCATAGAGGGGGAAGAGAAGGAAGAAGGGGAGGCTTTTCCTTCTACCACACCAGCAGGACAATAACCACATTCTCACTAGCTTGTACAATCACCCCTACCTGTCATTCAATGCCATATGCCACACCATCCAGGTGAACAACATCACCAAACAATGAACCTGGGGGGTTGGAGGGAGGGGGAAATCTATCCCTTCCTTTACTTGTGGGTAAGATAATAAAGGAAATATCAGAATCAGAAGGAAACTGGAAAGAACATCTAACAACTACTGACTGGAGAGGCTCTGCTCTGAGATTTACAGGGCACATTCCCTACTGCCTTGAGATGCAACCGGGGATCTACAGTGCTAGGCATAAAAACACAGTAAACATCCCCAAAGTGTACAAGAGGAGCCATGGCTCACCTGTCTCCTGTTAGGATTTCCCAGTAAAACCCAAAGCTCCTTTAGAGACAAGAGTCTAGCTGTGTAACCCAAGCTGCACCGGAACTTACAGAGAAGTTCAGGCTGACCTTGAACTATCAATTCCCCCAAAGGTACTTCTACTACCCTCAGTGGGGTTCCAGGCCACCCACTTTCCCCAAACTCTCTTACTTGGCTCCCACAGCTTTGCTATAAATAGCTGCTTACTTCTCTCATTCAATAAATGTTTATTGAGCATTTACTGTAATCCAGATGCTATGCTAGGTGTCAGGAAAGCACCAGACTTCTCTGTCTTGCCTCGCTTCTCTCAAATTAGTAGAGGAAGAAACACCAAGTAACAAATTTAATGAGTGCTTAAACTCCAGTTGTCAAACAGAGGCCATGACTTCATGTGGAGAGGACAATAGCACTTTCTGGAAGAGCTAATAAAACCAAAGATGGAGATGGAGCAGTTAGGGATGGAAGGCTGCGACAGAAGGAGAGGCACACAAAACCTAGGGAAGAATGAGACTCAGATTGGAAGAGCCTTAAAATCTACCATCTTTGAAAAAATTAAAACAGCAGCATAGCCAGAATAGCCTAAAGAAGAGGGGATTATATGAGAACTATGGAGCTTAGGGGAAAGAGACTAAAGGATTACACAGAGAAGGAAGGGAAGGGAAGGGAAGGGAAGGGAAGGGAAGGGAAGGGGAGGGGAGGGGGAGGAAAGGGAAGGGGGAGGAAAGGAAGGGGGAGGAAAGGAAGGGAGCAGGGGACAGGGATGGGAACTAAAAAGCAAGCTGTGATTCTCTACCCAAAAGGACCCCCTATGTTTTATGCATAAGAGACAGTGGTGTCACATAAATTTGAAACAAATCAGAAGCTCAGTTTGGGTCTTCATCTCCACAATTCACTAGCTGTCTAACCTGGGAAAAGTCGCTTCTCTTTCTGAGCTACAGGATATTCATCTGGGAATGGAGAGGAACAGTAACTCTTCTCAAGTTTGCAGGGCTGCTGCAAGAAGCAAATAAGATGTGTTTCGTAAACCTCGACATCCAAAAGTGTCATTTATTTTCTTGTCCCAATGTCTTTCTGCCCCAATCAGCCATTCTTTACAGCACGGCTCCACATAAAAACTTAACATCGGCATCACTAGGCCTGGAACCTAAGAGCAAGACATCACACATGTCAAGTGATAAGACAACACGCACTACACCGACTTTTCAACTAGTGACATTAACACTTTCAGGGAGCCTGGCCCATGCTTGAAAACAAGGCTCAGAAAGCTGGGGAGGCCCAAAGTCCAAGTCCCAAGCTGTCACTACCGAGATGACACTACTCCCTAACAAGGCCCACACCCCAAAGGCACAGCATTTAAACCTGTCCTCCCAGAGCAGAAGACGCCGAGACCTCATTGCCAGCTGCCTGTCCACACTGAGAAAGAAACACAAATGAGACAACTAATCCAGGGGGTACACACAGCTCAGCCCCCAAAGCCAAGGAAGACCAAGGTCTCAGTAACAGGAAATGGCCTGGGAATGACCAGAGGCTCAAGCTGGTGACAGGAGCTGGCCACACCTCTCTTCTGCTTGCCTAACTCTCTAACTCTGTTTTAACAGCCTGTTCACCTCTCCCCATCTTTCACCCAGGCACACCTATGCCTGTCCCGCTTGCTCTCTGCAGTAACCCTGTCATCTCCACCCTGGCACACCTCCCCAGCTCCAGCAAACCCCGTGCACAGTTAACTGCAAGATATATTTTTATAACTACTCAGTGTGGGACTTCCAGGGAGCTAAATATGTACAGATGAGGTAAATTTTAGGTATGGTGTCACGTTACTCAATTTATTGGACACAGGTCTCAAATATTTAAATTCCTTCAAACAGTCTCAGCTTCCAGATAGCTTACCTAGTCCCGCTCTGTCCCCACTACCTAAAATCAAGGGTCCCTTCTTCTAAGATCCTTGACCTGGATCCAGGAGGTCAGTTTTGACCTTCCTAGGTCTCGGGATTATCAGGCTTCAGCTACCGTGGACATCTCAGTTAACAGACAAACAAGGTTCCATGGGGTCCAGGCCCAACAAGCATCCAGAGTGACAGAGTCTGAGCCAATTTCTTTCCCAAGTGGTTTCTGATAGTGTGTGTGTGTGTGTGTGTGTGTGTGTGTGTGTGTGTGTGTGTTGTATGTGTGAGATTGTGTGTGTGTACATGTCTGCTTTGTGTGTTTTATGTATATGTCTGGCAATATACATATGTGTGCATGTGCGTGTATGTGTTTCTCGTGTGTCTGTTGTATGTGTGAGATTGTGTATGCATGTATACATGTCTGTATATTGTGTGTGTGTTTGTGTTTTATGTTTATGTGTGTATGGTGTTGTGTGTGTGTGTGTGCATGTGCATGTATTGTTTCTCTCTCTCGTGTGTGTGTGTGTGTGTATGTGTGTGTATGTGTGTGTGTGTGTGTGTGTTAGCAGGACACCATCCCTCAGCTTACAAAGGGGGATAAAAGATGAAGCACATTTAGAGTCCTACAACCCTCATTGGCTCTTACCAACTTACTCCATATAACAATGACTCTAGCCGCCTTCTCTAGGCCTCCCTTTAATCAGCAGTGAGGGGCAAGCTCCCCACACCACAGATAACTCTTCTTTCAAAATAAACAAAGCCCTTATAGTCCTCTTTGGGTATTTTTGTTTTCATTTGTTTTTTGTTTTTGTTTTTGTTTTTTTCTTTGCCTTTTAAGGGAGGGGTAGCCTCGTACATTGGTCTCTACATGGCACAAAACGCATTTGATATCCTACGTCTTTTTATTGCCCTCGTCTGCCACTGAGATTTGGGATATAATCACATCAGCCTGCCTTTCTGAGAATTCGTAGCTGTGTTTTTAATCTAATTCAGGGGCCTGGAGATAAATCATCCTGAAGGGTCCCGATTTTCCAAGCCAAGAGCCTGCAGCCGCGGCAGCAACAGCAATGGCATGCTGTTAAAGGGCCAGCAAGGAAGGAGAGGGAGCTTCAATACAGTGATGGAGACCACACACCTCTATTGTTTGTCATGGTGCCAGCCTGAAGGGTGGAAGGGATGAAAGACAGAGCCAGGTCCACTGGGGTCAGTCAGTAAGGGACAGGAAGTGGAGGCCAGGGACAAAGAGGCTGCGTCACCGCTAACAGCTCCCTGCTACATAAGACCCTCGGGATCTGCACACACCTCTGCACACCTCTGCACACCTCAGCACCGCTGGGTGGCCCTGGGCTGTTAGCATGAGCACAGCTCAAGAGAAGAGGTGCTCAGGTTTAAAGAGTTTATCTGAAGGGTCAGCCTTCCAAGGGCCTGATGGAAGGAGGCATATGTGCAGAGGCAGCCCCTCCCCCAATGAACACATTGTCCACTTGTCCTCCACGATGGCCCATGAAGCCCACCCTAGCAATCAGCAGCATCCAAGACCTAGGGTTTTTTTCACAGTGCTCAACTCTTGTATGCACTTCCCCGTCTATGATTAGCCTCTCTCGGGTGAAACAGAAGATACCTGCAGCTCAGGTGCTAGGCCTCCTTCCACTTACCAGAGTCTGCTGGCAGGCAGGACAGCAATAGCTAGGGCCACCATGTGGCTATTAAGCTTTAAATTCATTAACACTCTGCAAAAAGAAATTCAGCTCTTCAGTCACACTACTTGTAGTTCAAGTGTTCAGTAGCCACGTATGCCTAGCAGACATGCTGAACACATAGGCGTTCAGCGCTGCTGAAACTCCTATTTAGTAATATTCCATCAGAAGATCAGATACAAGGACAACACAGGCTCCTATAGCTCTCTGCTGACAGCAATAATCAGGCTTGGAGTAACCATTACATTTAACAGTTGCTCAGGGCTGAGGGTCTATCTCTTATGTGCTTAGCATGCACCAGGCACTGGGTTCAATCCTCAGACACACACACATGCACACGCACAGGCACAGGCACACGCAATTACCCAATGGACACCTGAATTTTGTAATTACTCTTTATTTTACAATTGTAGTTATGACTGTTACCAAGTCCCACGCTCGCAGAGCCCACACTACTATGCGCACAGCATCACTATCTTCCCATTTCAACTCCCAGCATCTCCCAGTAACTAGGACAAACCCCACAGCTTGACCCTGAGCAGCAGCCCACCCCGATTCTCCTGCTTTCTGACATCATCAGCTGCTTTGATGCTCAAGGGCCACCCAGGCCACTTCTTCGAAGACCTAAGGTTCACAAGTCGATAAACCAATAAATTAGGTCGAAATTAACTGTGACTCATTTTAAACTGGGGGAAATTGATTTGTGCATGTACGTGGCTGGACTGAATATGCCATCTGCCAGCAGATCCTGACCTACCTGGAGAATGCACAGGACGACCGTGCTCTCATTAACAAAGAAAACACCTCCTCCCCGGAATCCCAGACAATTCCCAGAGAAGTACCAATCCCCAAATGTTCAAACCAAAAGAGACTGAACTCTCCTTCCCATCACATAAATTTAACCCTGGGGAAAACAAAAAGAAAGGTCCACATAGCACCCCAGGTTTAAAACAGTTCTGTGTAATCGACCATCAGTTATCCATAATTGTCAAATATTGTAAATGCTACACTCACTGGCTTTCCTGGAATACATTTCTATGACCATTCCCCCTATCTGTAACACGAAGAATGCAGCAGACTCATTTAGTATTCACCTGAGCAAATTTTAATTAAGAAGGTAAACTGATGCTTTAAAAGAGAAACTACATAAATATGCAAAAGCAAATAACATTAGCTTGGCTATTTCATGCTTTTCGGAATACTGTACTACCCCTGCATCTCTCTACAATGGACCGGACAGGGTTTGTTTGCTCTGTGGCTGCCCTGAAATAAGAAGGACACCACAAACACATCTGCAATGTCTAAGGAAGAAGACTCCAGTTAACAGTGCAAAGCTCCTCCAACAGCTGCTCTTTGCCTTGGGTATGCAGTGCTGTAAGGATCTGCCTCATGGACCCAGGTCTCAAAGCAATTTACTAAGCAAGGCACTGACTTCATTTTACAGGAATACAGTGGAGAGAGTGTCAAAAGGAACACAAAGCTAAGGTCTGTAACACACTCCCTGAATTCTGATGTCCCACAAAGTGGGGTTCCACTCCTCTAGGGACTGCTGGATCCTCTGCCAGCTCCGAGGGGGCTCTCCAGCGGTGCCCTTCTGGCCCATGGGAAGAAAGGGGAGGGCACTCTTACATCTGGCCTGGAAAAGGAGTAATCATCTATTCTATATGTGACACTTCAGGTGACATCCTGACTACCCATGGTCACCACTCCACAAATATATTTAGAGTTTAAATTAACCTCATTATTCATGACACCAAGGGCTACAGGTAACAAAAGGCTGCTGATAACTCGATTCTGTGTGCATTCATACTTATATTTTGTGTGTTAGATTTCTGTAAGGAAATCGTTACAAAAACCTGCCCACAAGTGTTACCAACTAAGAAGGGGATTGTAATATAGGAGAACGCAAAAGGATTCACCAGTCTCCACGCATCCCTCCAGAGCACAATGGCTTTGTTAGCAGGCATTATCTGCTGAAGACTGTGAAAGCTCAGTGGGTAAGTTCTCCTCCCATCCCCTGAATTCTCAATGTCTCTCCTTGGGTCCCTTTTGTCCATCCCTTCCACCACAAAGCCTCTACTGTTCCAGGCTCTAATCTACCAATGAACCAGACAGTGCCAGACACAGCCCAGAACTCAAGAGAAGGGACACAGGCGCAACCAGGAGAGGTGTTTCAAGGCTACATCCCTCACCAACCCAAGAGGCCAACCAGGTCTTTACCTACGCAAAACTCAGCTTGGCACAGGCGGCATGCAGCCTTCTCAGCTTCATCTGGAAGCCCACAGGTCAAACATCCTAACTTCAGAATCAACCGGCCAATTCTCTCCCAAGCAAGTATATCGTGTAAGAATCAACACCAGAGTGATCTGAAGCCAAACAGTATTCTTTCCCCAAAGGAGGCCTCTTGTCCAAGGCCCTTGTGCTGTAATGGACACTTTGTTTTTAGTCTTAAACCAGGACACTGTATCCTCTCCGTCCTCTAAAATGCAAGAATTCTGAACAGAGCGCTTGTTGCAAGCAAAATAAACCTGTAAATCCTGTTAGGCCTTGTACCTCATCCCAAAGGATCCCCAACTCTACACACACACACACACACACACACACACACACACACACACACACACAAATTAAAAACACCATTAGCAAAAACCAATATGAGAGCCCTAAAAGGGAGAATGCTGTAAAAATAGAATCCTAGGTCTTTATTGGAATTAACTCCCAGATAGCACAGGAAACCCAGGGCTCCACTCCCAAGGGCCATCCCATCAGCTTCAGCACCACAGAGTGAGCCAAAGCCTTTTGTCAGTTGGTGGCCTTCCCTTGCTCCTGCATGGAAATAACTTTATATAACTTACTGTGCTTCACGCTCTCTAGGCTACTCCTTCCAGGTAGAAAACTGGTCCACAGATGGTTATCAAGGGTCTCCCATACAGTGAAACACAGAGGAGCAAATCCTGCCCCCCACCCCCCAAGAAGCACACAGGGAGATGAGGTATTCATTATAACCCAGGGCAGTGAGGGCTAGAACCAGGCACACAACTGTTCCCACAGAGCTGGGAATACTAAGGGCCCAGGAGGCTTGGAGAACAGAAAGGGGGTTCTCTCAGCAAAGAGAAGAGTTGAGGAAGACCTTTGGGGGAAGAACACAAAGCAAGAGTGATTGAAAAGAGCAGGAAAGAAATCAGTGTGGCAAGAACTATGGACAAAGTGGGCCTGCCAATCCACTCCTCTAACCCCAGCACTCTGGAGGCAGAGACAGGAGGAGGAGCACCCGTTAAGAGGCTAGCCTGAGCTTTATGGTAAGTTTCAGGCCAGCTTGGGCTAAATGTGGCCCCGCCACCACCAAAACAATTTAATATATAAATTAATTAAATATATTTATATATTATTAAATCGTTAATAATATACACAATTATCAAGAAATGTACTAATGATTATTGTCAATAATAATTACATATATATTTAAAAGCTATTGCTTCCTCCTTCTTTAATTTGACCTTTTTAAAGGATAGGCCTTCCTTGTAAAACTTGAACTTATGTAGAAAAGCCTTAATATCTGGTCTGTTGGTCTGTACTATTACAAATGTGTTTCTGGGTGACCATGTCAGAACCATTTTCCTCGTATTAGAAAATCCTCCTAAGAAGAAAATCCTAAGAAGGAATATAGTCAAAATAACAAAATCTTCACGCCATAAAGTGAGGAAGGTAAAAGAAGGGACACTCCAGTGTGACATGTCGGCACAGGCTTCTTTCTCGTCCAAAATTTCCCCAGCAAAGCCTTTTTTCTGTCCCCTCTGAGGTTAGTGACCTTCTCACCACCTCCCTGGCTTCAGCTTCCACCTCTGACAAGGGTCCCCTTACTCCCTTACCCTCACCAAGGCCCAAAGACAAGAAATTGCAGAGCACCTAAGTCTCCCTGTCCCCAGCCATCACTCCAGGTCCAGAGCCTCACTCAGCCAGGTAAGCCCAGCAGGGTAGGGTCAGGGTTGGTTGAGTGTGACACGTCTACTTGTTTCCACCTGTTTATTTACAATGATCTCACCTTCAATTGTTCTCTTCTTTGTTTGCTGCTTGCTTGTGTGTGTGTGTGTGTGTGTGTGTGTGTGTGTTTTGAGAAACACATCCCCTTCAGACAACTGTCCACTGTAATTACTTGGGTTTAAAAATCGAAGGGAATTTATATAACTTGGTGCAGGGCAAGAGTTCAAATGAGCATACAGATTAATAACACAGTCGCATTTGGAGGGGGGAGGTGGAGGCACTATTCATACCTGGGTATGTCCCAAGAAAAACAGAGGCACACACATGGCCACCTCAGCTACAGAGGTGATTCCAAATAGACATGCATCACTCCAGAGACCCAGAGAAGAGCCTCAAGCCATTCAGCCACTGCCTCCTGAGCCCGTAGTCCGAAGGGCCTGCACCAAGTTAGAGCTTGGAGCAGAGATTTCCATACCATAAAGTTAGTTCTTCCTTCCCTCTGAGTCCAATCCCCCCACAAGGAAGGGTAATGCTATTCTTTCCTTAACCTGTAGCAACAGGGAATGAGGTCCTAGGAAGGCAGCCCTAGTGAGTGAGCACAGGAGGGATCCTCACTGTTGTGTGGGAATTCCTCATTCTGAGTCCAACTGTTGGCTGGATCTGCATCCTTCAATGGAACCAGTCTGGCTGGCCTGGAGACATGAAAGCAGGGGGCGGGAGTTGAGGGGGGGGAGGTGTTTGGAGAGGCTCCCAACAAGGACAGAGTTCGTCCCTAGCTTGCTCTAAATCCCTGGGAGATTTTCACACAGTGAACCCAAAGGAAGGAGAAAATAAAGAACACCTGCATGGATATCTCGGAGACTAGCAGGTGCCTCTCGGTCCACCAAAACTAGGTTGGAGGGAACCTGAGCATCCAGGGGCATCGCCCTTCACTCCTCCCACCCTCAGCCCACCCCCTCAGGAGCACAGCAGAGCTAGGTGAGCTGGGGAGACCCATCCTCAGCAGCTCCAAGCTGCCATGTCTGCCAAGAGCAATCTTGCGGATTTCCAAATTACAAAAAGGAAGTTTCAGATGGGGGGGGTGGAAAGCGGGGACAAGGATCTGGGCCCAAAAACAGGGCAGGTGGGCTTCAGTAGTCTGAGCCCTGCACACATGCACACGCACACACAATCAAGCAGTTACAGGTCATCTGGTATACATTCCTGCCCAGGGGCAAGTGGTCTGGTGGTAGACAGATGTTAGCTACTCCCACCCACACACACAACAACCCCTCTGTCTTCATAACGATATATGCATTTTATTTTGAAAAGGAGATGTTTAGGAAGCACTGAGCAGAGACAAGGTGACCCCCCCCCCAGCACCCAAAGGTCAGTGAGACCATGCAGGCGAGAGAACTACAGCGCTCACAGCCGTTCCCTGCGCGTGACCTTGGACTAGTCACCGCACCTGTCACAGCTTGGGTTTCTTCACCCAAAACGTGACACAATAGGGTGACACAATAGGGTGGCATGTTTTATGAGACACTTTCTGGCTCCAGGAGTTGATTGTTTAACTCTATGTATGGCCTGAAGGAAGACTTTGCTACAGCCAAAATCAGTGAAGAAAGGCAGAACCCCAGCTAATTACTTAATTTGTACTTTAGAAAGCAACAGACGCTCTGGTACGTGGTTGTGTTGGTCAGCTCCATCGGGCCCACCTTTTCTCTCCCACTGACCTTCTAGTTTTGCTGATGTCAATCTTAAGCAAAGGACGGGGAGTCTCTGAGTAGACAATAACATGGGCAAATTAATTCCACCAGCACTGATACGAAGGGACAAATTCAACTTGGCATCCCTAGCAGTCAGTGGGGGCCATAGTGAAATGTGTGTTACTTATGACCTAATAAACCCATTGCCTGGATAGAAATAAATCCTTTAATGAATATTAAGCCCAGCAAATTTCTTGCAGTAGTCTCAAATCCGGAGTGTCATAAGAGATAGTTTCTCTCTAAAATAAAGTCATCACCTTGAAGGGGTGGGAAGGAAAGGGGGTGGGATGATGTGCTGTACTCCTCAACGAAAATAATCCAGCCTTACACGCAGACATTCACGAGCTCACACGCACACATATATCTACTGGGTACACAAGGGGCAATCGTGACGTTTTTGAGAGTTGCCCACCTTTACTGGGGTTCATGAGGATAAACATGGTATGCCCTCCTCTGCAATTCTGCTTAAGTGCTTTACAACTGCAGGGTTCTCCGCTCCTGCTGCCAAAGGATGGTACGGGAGTTGGGGTGGGGGTGGGGGGGTTGTGCCCGTTTTTATCCAGATGTAAAATTTATGCTGTACCCCTCAAAAACCTGCCAGAAACTACCCTAGTCTGTCTGCATATAGGCTAGGGAAGAGAGGCTCTGCACCCTTCGAGTTACCTGGAACACATCTGCTAAAATCGACAGGAGTAAAAAAAAAAAAAAAAAAAAAAAAAAATCTATGCGACCAGAGTGCTGATGGCTGTACTCATGTGATGTACAGGGGGAAAGGAGAAGAAAAAGAAATGAAACAAACATGCCAGCCGGGAAGTCCCCAAGCGGAGCCAGCACCTGGGAAGCGACTGCAAAGGATGGGTGCGGGGGCGGGGGGGGGGGAGGAAGTGGTGGGAGAGAAAGGGGCTGGAAGGAGGTGGCTTGCAGAAGTGCTCACCTGTCCATACACCTGGATAGGCTGGGGCTGCAAAGCAGCGCTCCGCCGGGTCCTGAGTGGCTTCCTGGCCGCCGGGCTCGCCCCCGGGGCATCCCCGTGCGTTCCTAACTGGAGCTCGCGCGGGTCGCCCTGAACCACGAAGAAGCCCCGGTCCTGGGGCAAGGGCGCCCGGCCACCGTGCAATCTCTGCGTCCAGCCCCCGCCGAGAGCCCCGGAGGGCAACAGCGCGACCAGGGCGAATAGCAAAGGGAGTCTCGACTCCCTCCTGCTGCTCCGTGTCGCCATGTTCGGGCGAACGCTCCCGCAGGTGGCGCCGCCGCCAGGAGAGAATGTGCAGCGCGCGCCGGGACAGCGCTGGGCCAGAGCCGGGGCCGCGCGCGCCGCTCCCGGGGCTCCAAGCCGCCCGGGCCGCTCCGCTGCGCCCGCCACCGCAGCCACGGCCACCGCCGCCACCGGGTCCCGCTCGCTCGGCGCCGCGCCGTCACGTGTGAGCTCGCAGCGCGTCCCCCTTCGCGCACTTTCTCCGCTCGCTGCGACTGCGGCCCCGCCCCCTGGGATGGGGAAGTCAAGGCAGGGAGCGCCCGCCTGAGGGCACCGTGGTCCCCTTCGCGCACACCTCGCCTCGCCCTCCCTGCCGCAGTGAAGAGTTGCGTGGGCGCCTTTCTCTATTTCCCGGGGTTGAGTTAGCTACTCCATGGACTCCTGGGGTACCCTGGTCGCCCCAAACTGCCATCAATCTCTGCACCTTGTGCAGCCACTCAACCACCTTCCTGGGCCTTGGCCTCTAGTTCACCTCCAATGGAAAGCAAACCACAGAACTGGCCCTTAGCACAACCAACAACGTAAGTCAAGATGAACCTGCTGGTTTGTGAAACTTACGTGGTTTCAACTACAGCACAGAAATGTGCTTGAAGTGGCTACGGCTCTAACTACCTTTGATCAAGCTGAACTGCCCCTCCTTCCAGCAGAGTACTGCAGACAAACACACTGCCCAGAAGCAGTAAAACCTAGGCTACACTTGCTCCGCCTGGACTACTACACTAGGCATGGCCCAGGGCTCTACCAGTCTCCTGCTTTGATCCCTTAAGATGCTCCAGCATTGAGCCACTCTCAGAGCTAAGATATGTGTGTCCCTTCAACCAAACACCATTGGTTGTAAATGCTGTAAAGACTGTGCATGTACTGGACGGACTGGATGCCCAAGGAGGGGGTGCAGTTTCAATGCACCTTAAAATCAGCTCCAAGAGCCAGATTGTAACCGCTTTTACACATTTTTCCTCCAGCTGGTGGGAGCAGTTAAGTATTACCCTGTATTTCATCCTCGGTCTTTCCAGACTCCAGTCCTGGTTCTTGAGATGACTCAAGGTGGAATCCATTGGTTTAGAGAAGGGAAGAGGATCTCTCTCTCTCTCTCTCTCTCTCTCTCTCTCTCTCTCTCTCTCTCTCTCTCACACACACACACACACACACACACACACTCACACACACACACACACACACACACACACCTTTCTGCTACTTCAACAAGCCCGTAGCTTGGTTCTGTCTCTTGTTTACCTGCCATTCAACTTCATTCTAGTTAGCCTAATCTACTACCTCCTTCCCTCCAATCTACACCACTTTGGGCAACCTGCCAGAACCTGTCATGATCTGAACTGGGTTTGTCTCTGGGTTGAAGTGTATTGCCATTGTGGTAGATGCCTTTAAGAGTCAATTATACTATTGAGAGGGACCCAGGCCTTTCTCAGTGGAGTAAGTTTGTTCTTGTTAGCACCAGGACACTCTAATTCCCTCCCAACTGTGTGACACCTGACACTTGACCTGTGTTGCCAGGACGACCTCCAATCCCACAGTCCACCTGGCCCAGTCCCCACCCTCAATGGTGTGATGTCATTTTCAGTATAAATTAGGAAGACACCCCCTCCTCTCTCTCTCTTCTTCTTCTTCTTCCTTCCCTCCCCTTTGCCCTCTTCGTCGCCTCAATAAACCTCTCCACGTGGAACCCCCTCAGCCTGGTCTACTGCCTGGTTATTCGCCCAAACACATTGATATTTTTTATCAATAGTTCTCCCAAGAACAGTGGGTAAAGCAGTTGAACTTTAGCTCAGCCTAAAGCAGTTCTCATAAAACAAGGTCCCCTTCTTGTTTTATCTCTAAAACAGCTAGACCTCCTATGAGCTGAAGCAGCATCCGGCTCTCACCGGACGCTGAGAAGATGCCAATGCCATGTTCACAGACTTCCCTCCCAGCCTCTGTAATGATGAGCTCAAAATGTGACCATCACCTGTGAAAGGCAGGCAGTATCTCTTCACCTCTCTCTCTCAACCCCGCCCCAGCTCAGGCTCTGTAGTTTCCCACCCACCCACAACCCTTTCCCTCCCCCACTGAGATGTTGTCTTTCTGCTCTCCAACTTGACATCATTGTTGAGCCACCTACCTCACAGCCACTAAACCACTGCCACCTCCCACTGCCCTTCAAGACCTGCCCTACCTGCTCAGTATCACCTTACGGGATATGAACCCACTCAGAGGTCATCAGCACCTCTGCCATCTTTGACTCCCAGGAGAAAACTAAAGGAACAGCCTACAGTCAGAACACCATGCGTGCGATCTGATCATCGGTTGTTTGTCAGGCTATCTTTAATGAGAACCGTCTTCTATGAGTTAGAGTCTTAGCAGAAAACAACCCCGCATGTCTTCTAGTTGTTGTGTTGAAAGACAAAGCAGTCTGCCCCTGTGAACTGCTGGCTTCAGCTTCAGGTGGCAATTTGCGTGGAAGGATTAGTAGGGCAGGACCAGCCACTTGCTCATTTGGATTTGGATTTGTAATTTCAATGCTATAAAACTGGCAAGAACGCTCGAACACGGTTAATTTACTCCTCGAATGCCTTCCTCTCTAATCATTATCTACATTCTAAGCCATTCTTAGGTGGATAGTCCGCTCTCGGGGAGACCGTGGGCTGCAGAACCATGGGGCACAGGGGAAAGAAAGCACACTGAATTTTTACATCAAAGGCCCAATTCTAGCTATGGGAGCTGGGCTGAATGCCCTCCCTGGAGCTTCCGTTTTCTCACCTATAAAATAGAGGTCTTAGTTCTTACCCTACCTCTGCTAACAGTCAGAGTACCAAGTGAATGAGATCGTGTGTGGAAAAAAAAAACCTGAGACGCTCCCCACAGCAAAGGACTGTGTGCAGGCAGCATTAGAGGTTCTGGTCTTGCAGCAAGTTTCTACATGGGTTTTGGTGGGCTTGTCTTTTTTGTTTATGCTTTGGGGGGTGGGGGTTGGGAGGGTTTCCTGGTCGGTGAGATCATTCTCTACCTTTGGGACTCCTACAAGAGCGTGAGAGATGAGAGCGGAGGAGCCACAGGGCAAGTTTACCCCGGACAGGAGTCAGAGCTGAGTTGTGCAATACAAGCTGGGTATTTCTCCTAACTTCAAAACCAGATCTGGGTTGTAAACAAGCTTCCACTTCCTCCATCTCCCCAGGGTCACAGACAAGGGGAAGATGTATTCTAGCCTTCTCTGCCCTACCCATGGCCTTGCTCTGATGCTGGACAGCATCACTACAAAAAAACAATATGCGCGGATCCATACATGGATGGCTTAGCAGGGAAAGGTGCAGTCCGTGTTGCCAAACCCAGCAAGCAGAGTTCAATTCCCAGGACCCACGTAATGGAGAGAGAGAACCAACATCTGTAACAAGTTGTCCTCTGATCTCTGTATGGGGGCCACACACACAAGAGTGTCTTTTGTGTGTCCATGCACATAAACAAACATGCAAACACACATATGTATGATAGCATATACCACACATATATACATGAATAAAGGAAACAGCTAGGAAAAGCTGAGTATGGTGGTACACACCCACACACTCCAGCCCTGGCGAGATTAATGTCTATAATCCCATTTCTGGGAAGGCGAAGGCAAGAGGATCATGAGTTTGAGATAAGCCTATGAAACTTAGCAAGTCCAGGGACTCACGAGCTGGCTCAGCCAGAAAAGGCAATTGCTGCCGAACCTGCTGAGCTGAGTTTGATCTCTAGGACCCAGATGGTGGCGGCAAACAACCAAACTACAAGTTGTCTTCTGACGTTCACATGGATATAGCTCACGGGTGGAGTGTTTACTTAAAACACCCAAGACCCAGACTTAGGTTCTCCCTGTGAGAGAAAGGGGGGTGGGGGAGGATGACAGGAAAGGAGGAACTTTAAAATAGCAATGACAGCTGAAGACAAATTGGGGAGGGGGTGGAATCCTGAAAACATACTCTGATTCCTTTCCTACCTGGTGGCATTTGGAAATACTCCCCACCACTCCCTGGACCCTGGCTAGCCTCTCTCTGCATCTAAGTGACTAGTGTCCCTCCCTCTAGAGGCCCACCAAGAAATACGCTGGTAATAGTCAAATTAGCAAGAGAGATACACAAACTTCCTCTGTGTACTCGCCATGAGAGCCACGCAATATACAAGACCCAAGGAAGGGGCAGGTTTGGCGCTTGTACAGCCCTCCCCTCTGAGCTTAGGGGCCTATAGAATCTGAGAGGTGATGGCAAGGTTTTATAAAAGAGGGATGGAGGAAGCAAAGCGCAAAGGAAACTCTTCTTATTCCACAGCAATAGAGCCCAGCTAGGGTTCCCCAGAATGTGCACAATAGGCTGAGGAACCGTTCTTGTGAGTCTGTCTGCTTGGTGAGACTGGAGGAAGGATGTTAAAGACTGTGACTTGGGTCCTTCTTGAGTAACTTCCTTGGGTCAGATAAGAGAATTTCACTGAAAGCTCCTGTAAACCCAGCAGGGGTGGGGGACAGAAGTCAGCCAGCCTTTGGTTCTCAGGCTGCTTCTGAGCCCTTTTCAATGCTGCAGCCCAAAGGGCTCAGCATGCCGGGTCGCCATATTGAGTGGCTCCTTTTAGGATCTCCAACAGACCCACGCAGATGAATGGAGAGTAGAGGTGATGGGTGATGCTGAGTGATGTGACCGGTGGTGCTGACCATGATGACACACGCCTGTCATCCCAGCACCTTTGCTTCACAAGCAAGCCTGAACTACATAGAAAGACCCTGTATCAAAACAAGCAAGCGAGATTAAATGAACACGCAAACACACATGGCAAAGCCCAGGAAAACAGACAAGAGTATGGGATATACGCAGCCAGCAGCTTAGATTCTCACCTTTGAATATATTAAGCTGGTAAAGACAAGATACTTCTGGAAATAGCAGTAACTTACCTTTGCATAGCAGTGGTTCGCATTTGCATATGATTAAGAGGGTCGTAACTCACAGGGACGCTTTGAACAGAGCCAAGGCCCACGTTGTAGCCAGTAGCATTCGAGAAACTAAGAACCTGACAGGCAAGAACACCTGATTCAAAACTACATGGGGCTATCAACTCACATGCTCTCTGAGGTCTGCAGCCATGGCTGACAGCCCCCTTACAGAGGGAAGCGCTGGGGTTTCAAGTCTTAGAAAAAGAGGACACAGGAAACAGGAGGGGGTGCTACATAGGCCCTGAGAAAACTGCAGGCTAGGAGGACAGTACCTGAGGGCTGAGGCCACCACGGGGCTGTACTGTAGCCAGGGGTCATGTGAATATTCAACAGACACAAGACCAAGTCAAACCAGCTAACTGTACTCTGCTTCATTATAATAGTATTTCCATGTCATTAGCCTTGCAAAATTGCCTGTGGGTATTAAGCAGGTGACAGCTGAGACACCTCCAGAAAAGCCCCATATAAAACCAGAACATGGGAGTAAACACCATTCCAGGAAAATTTTGACTATGGTTGGATTTCCTGCCTTTTCCCATCTTACTGAATACACCCCCACCGCTCCCCTGCCACACACACACACTCACACACACACATACACACACACACACACACACACACACACACACACACACACACACACCCCAGTAATGTAAAGCACCACCAGAAACCTATCTGTTCTACAGCCTCCCTGGCCTTCACCTACATATAGTAAGGCAGAAAGCAGAGGCAGTAAGTGGCTCACGGCTCCCCAGCCCTCAGCCCTGTTTCATCCTTCAAGTCACCTCTGTCTCCCTCCCCAGGCACCTCCAGTGTGATGATAACTGAGGCACCTTCTGATATGATGTTCAGTCACTCAACCTGTGTTCAAGCCTGAGAGATAGATTCATCTGTGTTCCCATGTTCAATCCTGAGAGATTCATCTACCCAATCCTGTTTCCTATCATTTTCTAGAAGACATGAATAAGGAGAAACTTGGTTTCTAGTACCCCATCTCTGTGGAGGAGGAGTACAGGGTTTCTAAAGCTGCCCGTGAGTTCTAGTCCTACTGCATAGCCTCCTCTGGCTAGATGGCTCAGGTAGAAAGTCAACTTTTTTTCCTGTTTTTCGTTTGGTTGGTTGGTTTTGGGTTTTTTTTTTTTTTTGCATGACTTTTTAAATTAATTGACAGGGTTTGTTCTGACATTTTCATACACATATGACATTACGCTTTCTTTTTCATTCATCCAAGAACTAGATTTTTGACATATTTTTTTCTTGAGATAAAGACTAGCAGTAAGGCTTTAAACGTGAGATCCTGCTGCCTGAGCCCTTTCAATTGTGCATCTAAGGATGTCCTTATTACCGCGCAACCTCTTGCCCTTCTAGAAGGAGTTGTCATTGACTCTTTCCTGAGTCCAGAGAGTCAGCCTGGTCAAGATTTTGCTGCAAGATACTTCCACGTATGCCCTACACATTGTCTGCCACGTGAGGATAGGGCACAAATGTCCACAACTCTACAGCCACCATCTGCAAGGGACTTGAAGAAAGAGAGAGACCAACAGAAATATGTGAAACCAGAAAGAGTTCTACTGTGAGTCTTGAGGTGTTGAGTATTAGGCCTGGTGCATGCTGGGTACGTGTTCTCAGCTAATGGAGCTATGTTCCCAGGCTCTGGAGCTCTAAGATCTTAGATTACAAATTCAAGGTCATCCTGAGAAACTTCGTGAGGTGTCAACTCAAAATAAAAGATATTCAAGGGGCTGAGGTGGGATCTCATTGGTAGATGGTAATTGTCCTGAGTATGCAAAGCCCAGAGTTCAACACATACCACTGATGGGACAGATCTTAGACTGGGGAATTCAAATATAGATATGGATATAGATGTAGATATAGATATAGATATAGATATAGATATAGATATAGATATAGATATAGATATGGATATGGATATGGATATGGATATAGATATAGATATAGATAGATATAGATACAGGTACAGGTACAGGTATCACAGGAGGGAGTCAGGTGGGGGAACATTGGAGTACTTCAAGAGAAAACAGGAAGTTATTTTTTGGTGTCTGAAAGAGAAAAATGTTTTTAATAGGTGAGGGATTATATGAAAGCAATTAGCTAGGGTTGTGCCCACTGCAAGAGGTATAACCATTCCTCCAATGACACTGACCTGGTCCACCCCCAGGTAGAAGGTTTGCCTTGCACCTAATCCATGCAGAGGGTACAGCAGACTGATCAGACATCTGCCATGTCTAAGTCCATCACCCTGGCAATTTTACACGATGTCATCAGCTGAATTAACACCTGTTAAAAGCGACCATTCCCACTAGACTCAAAGCTGCAAGCACCCTTAATGAGGACCTGCAGAAAAGAATACATTTCCTCAGAGCCCTTAAATAAATGACATTAAGTCCTCCATGCCAAATAAATTATTGAAACAGCGATTAGGGTTTGGATCGTACCAACAGAGCTGCTCAGAGGCACATATAATCTCATTTGGGATTTGACTGCCATGCCTGGACTAGTAAACTGCCCAACCTCCTCCGTTGATGGGCAAGTGAAAACTGCATCCCTTTTCAGTGTGTGTATTTAAACAAGAACTTCAGTGCTAAATTAGCAGTGGGTTTTGTGTATGAATTTTCTTTGCATTCTAACATTATGTAAATGAAAAACCCAACGAAGTGCAAATTAGGACTATTCTTAATTCGAAAAGGCTGCTATTCTGTGATAATGACGCCATGGAACACTTCACAGTCTGCCAAGCACGGTGTGTGGTTCCTGCTCCCCATCTGCCTTGTGAGACTCCCAGCAGGGGGACACCCACTGTGTCCTCATTTTTTCCCCTTGCCCACTAATGTCAATCAGATCTAATCCACACACCCTCTTCTCTTCCTCCTTATGATTTCATCTCCCCAGGACCATTTCCTCACTAAAAACAGAACAAGAGGTTGAGAGGGACTCATTCTGCATGGGCAAAGGTATTATAGGATATGAGAGGCCTGGCATCAGGAGGTGGCCCACCTGGATTTTATCCCAATTCCTTCTAGGCCAGCTGCCCCGTCCCAGGATCCTAATTTCCGTCATCTGGAAAATGAATGACCTACCTCTGCAGGTTTAAAAAGAGTTTGTGAGATTAGATGTCTTGAGGTGTAAATCTAAGCCTGGCATAGAAGATTTGTTCATCAAATAATACCCATTGTTTGTAAAGTTCAGCTTAGATAGAGTTGTTACGTCAATGTGGCCATTCAGGAGATGGTAGGTTTTTATTCAGGTTTATTTGTGTTTTCTTCTATCTCGGTACCAGGCAATGGGTTATTGTTTTTGGTTTCTTTTTTTTTTTTTAATCTAATGGTGCAGAGATGTATAATTCAATGCTACAGGCTATACCTAACACCAGCAAACAGACGAAGCATGGAGATCACATAGCCTGGGTGGGACAGGGGGCAGATCTAACTCTCGGGTCTTGCTCTATTTTTTGTGTTTCTGCCTGGGTTACACACAGATGCAATACTGTTCCAAGGACAGGGTTCCTGGAACTCTAGAAAAACCAGCTTTAATTTTCTATTAAGCATTGGGATAAAACCCATAAGCATTCTACTCTGTGAGTATGCTCTGGAAGACTGAGCCTGCCGGGCCTGCTGATTGATTGATTGATTGATTGATTGATCTTACTTTACATGTATGGGCATTTTTGCCTGTATATATGTGTGACACATCCATTTCTGATATCTTCAAGAGGCCAGAAGAGGGCTTTAGATTCCCTATAACAGGAGTTACAGATGTTTGCGAGTTGCCATGTGGGTGTCGGGAATCAAATCTTGGTCTTCTAGGAAAGTGGCCAGTGCTCTCAACTGCTGAGCCATCTCTCTAACCCCCCTAACTGGATTATTGTGGGTCATGCATGCAAACCCACTTACATAGGCACACTTCTTAAACAGCATACATCTCACCAATGAAAGAAAAATATTTCTACTATCCTTTATACTAGTTAATTTACCATGATTCAGGTTTAGTTTGGGATAGCTGATGTTCGCTTGTCTAAAATGGATTCCAGTCCAAGAGGCTTCACGTGCTAATCACACCTAAGAACCTGAATTCCTAATGAGGGCCTTTACATGTTAATGGTGTGCCCTCTGGGTGGGTTCTGTACAGTGTTGTTTCTAGAAAAGCTTGTACAGGTCAATTACAGACAGTGGAGCAACTGTGAACAAGGAAACGCTTCCAACATCACTGAAGCTGGAATAGAGATGAGGGAGTGTGGCTTCCTGGGATGGAATTTTGTGCCTTCCGTTCTCCAGTGCCTAGAATCTATGTAGCATGCTTTAACACAGCCAGCCAGATACACTGTGTTAGCTCAGACCCTACCCTAAAGAAGTTATTTATGCAAATAAAAGAATTCATGCCTCCACCTTGGTCAGCTGGATAAGACAGGCCATATTACCCAGCAGCTATTCCAAGTGCTTTGAGTATCCTAATCTCAATCTATACAAGTGATTTTTTTTCACAATTGGCATAACAATATAGAGAATGGTCTTCATTAGTGTCTAGCTAATTGGCCGGGTGAGCGTTAGAAAGCTGCTCTCAGTAAATTCGGAAGTATCCAAGGCATTCTGCCTGACCAAAATGGCAGTGAAGACTCACTGTTCCTTTGCAAGGCCATACACACAAGCACAGGTCCTCTAGTCTCAGAGATAGGAACTAAACTGGACATGCTCGCTTCTGCCTATAGCTCCTGCACTTGAGAGGCGGAGGCAGGAAGATTATAATGAGTTTGAGACCAGCTTGGACTACACAGTTAGCTCTTAGCCAGTCTAGAATAAGACCTTGTCACAAGGAAAGAAAAATCAGGCTGGAAAAAATAGCTCAGTAGATAACAGTGAGTCTACCTTATAAACATAAGGATCTCCATTTGATCCCCAGAACCCATACAACAGCTTGGCATGGTAGCATGTCTCTGTAATCGCAGTGCTGAGGAGGCAGAGACAAGCAGGTCCCTGGTGCTCCCTGGCCATCAGTCTCCTTGTCAAGGAATGATCCCTGATGCTGCCCTGCACTGGGCTATCTTCCACATACGAATGCACACATGCTGCAGTACAAATGTTCACATGCACATATACACATACCCACAAAAGAAAGGGGATAGGAGAGACAGAATGAGGGAGAGAAAGGGGGTGAGTTGGCTACATCTTATCTTCTAACCTACTCTGCTTCCTTGGGGCTAAGGATTCTGGTAGCCGTGCTACAAGCTGTCATTACACCTGCATGCCAACTCTAGAATGTTCTTTCTGCATCAGATAAAACACATTCAAGTAAGGTGTGATGAAAATATCTAAGACAGAGTTGGGGCTTCAGATACCCTGTTGCTCTTAACTGTTTAATTAACATTCACATGTGTAGCGGGGTTGTGAGGTTGCTACCGTTCAGATGTTTCAGTAAGGGTCTCAGACAGCAATTAACCCTGGCTATTTTAACTAGCCCAGTTGCTTCCTTATCTGTCAAGAACAGGCATGACAAACTTAATCTAGGTCAACTTCAATGTGTGTCATAGAGCGATCCTGTTGGAAAACTAGGGTGGGTTTGGTGTAGTGGGGAAAGGATTTTCAGGATCGTTGTATAATCTGGGAGAATGCTTCAGTCACGTGTCTCGGGGACCCATCAAGCTAATACTTCTACCGGAAGTATGTTTCTTTCCCTCCCACATCAGTCTCTCTGCAATCAGGCTCCTTCTACCCCTTTGCTCCGCCATGCTGGTTGTCTGCACTGTCTTGTAGTCCACAGTGGCTCATCAGTTCTTCCTCAGAAGCCAGGGGGAAAAGGGAACGTGGCACAAATCAATGCGCATGCGTCACTTCCTCTCGCATCCTGATGGTCAGAAGCTAGTCCTTGACTACTTACCTGCAAAGATGTTGGGAGGCAGAGGCTAACTCTGAGTAACCCTGTACTTACCTATGAGTCAGACAGAGCTTCTCTTCCTGTTAGGAGTGGGGGACAATACAGAAAAGCAGTCACTGATTGGTTGCTTCGGAAATCATCAGGAAGTAAGAGTGAGCAGGGCTGATAGCTAGGAGGCAAGTCACAATGACTGTTATTTAAAAACACC
>CACVCL010030663.1:0-44260 GCA_902729485.2 Mus minutoides
CCCTAACAAACAAAACAAAAATCAACAACAAAAAACCCCAACCAAACAGGCGTGGTGTGAGAGTTCCTAGTACCCCAGGCAGTATTGATTCCAATGGGGCAGCCCCTGTGTGAGCTGCACTGTGGAGTCTACAGTGTGTCCTTGCCCTTAGCCTCTGCCCACTAAATGCCCTTAGCTTCCCAAGCAAACCGGACCATCATAAAGGCCTCTGGGTATTGTTATATTTCCTGGTAGACAAAATTGCCACAGCTGAAGGAATACAGTGATTTTATACTGTTCTAAGTTTTCCAGGGCTGAGCTTTAATGTACCTGATTCCTACCCCACCCGCCTCAGTTTCCCTGCCTGTAAGATAAGCATACTGGAGTAACTCAGCAGGAGGAAGCAAGGTGCACACCACTGTGTGGTGGATGAGGGTTGCTTTAAATGCTAAGTGATAACTATCTCCTCAGGGACTCAGGGCCCAAGAATCTCTCCCGGTCTGTCATGAGGGGGGGGGGCGGCGGGCAGTGGTAGTCGAAGGAGGGTGAATTTGGGAATGTGGGTGGCAGTTCCGCAGAGATCTGGAATCCGAGTTCCTTTGAAGACAGTGATGTTCTAGCTCTCTGCAGCAGTGCATTCTGGATGAAAGCTTTCCCTTCGAAAAGTTAAGGACCAACAGAGGGCACGAGGCAAAAAGCTGGCCGTTCCAAAGAGTAGTCATGGAAATTGCATCTGACAGAGTGATTTCTTAATGTTAAAATGACTCACGTATAATTAGACTGAAGGACAGAGAAAGGGAACCACCGAAACAAAAATTTCCTACTGAGTGACTGAGAGAGTGCAGGGCATATAAAGATAGAGGCTGCTTGGAGAAACAGCTTGCGGCTTCTCTAGAACCTTTACGTTTCTTTCCCTTGTCTTCTTTGAGACATATCTCCAGTGTGCTCCTGTGGAGTGATACCTAGCAAGTTCTCATGTGGCATGTGTTCCTCGGTGTTTCCCAGTGCTGTCCGTGTCTTGGAACAGTGAAAGGAGGCCATAGTTCTGAACTAATCCGAAATAACCTCATTGTCTTAGCAAAGAGTCCCAGTCCTGCTACAGGGCACAGCCACTGCAGGGATTAGATATCAACTGTTGAGGACTCTTTTGAGTTGTCTTCACTGTGTTTCTGGTCCATGTAAGATTTACAGTTGTTCTCTACCTTAGATCTAATGTAGGGGAGGTCATTGTGGATAGTCTGGTTTCTTTGGCTTCTGGGGTGTGTGTGTGTGTGTGTGTGTGTGTGTGTGTGTGTGTGTGTGTAGAATGCCTGGGAGAGAATGTATGCCTTGAAGAATGAGGCTCTTCCATGAAAAGAGTCTTGACAAGTGTTTGTTATTTTTTTTTTTTGTCCCTAGTGCTACTCAAAGTTCTGTCTCCAGGTCAGTCATCAGGCTTGTCTGGTGTCTTGTTACCTCCTGATCCAAATCTCTCAGAACGGACCTCATGATCTAATGTCACAAGGCCCCAGGGTGAATGCTGTAGGAGCCCTGTTCTTTCGCATGGCTTGTGATGAACACTGACATCTTACGTAGTATCTCTGTGTCTGTGCTGTTGAAGGCACAGAGAAAGCATTTGTCCAAGCTCTTGGAACAGGTATAGGCTTTTTTTTTTTCCATGCTAATACGTTGTGCCATTTTCCCAAAATGGTCTCAACTTTGTCCCGAGAGCAGCCACTAGCGACGGACGACTATGTCAGTTATTTAGATTTACAATTCAGGTCTTTGTTTTTTGATCTGCCACATTTCACGCGTGCTGCAGCCCCATGTGGTTTCTGGCTACTGTCTCTGATAGTCCAGGTATCTACCATGCCCATCATTGGAGAGCATTCCGCTGTCCACTACTGTTTTAGTTCACAAGCTCCCTCTGTTGTTATAAACCCACATTTGTAGCGACCGTGTACTTTTATTATAAAAAGATATCAACTCCTGTAGAATTCTTTTAGAACATCTCCACCCAAGTCAGACATTTGTGTGTCTTGCTGAATATTTTTTTTTAAAACATTGCTACAACATTTGCCTGCTACAGGCGGTGCCATGGCTCTGTCTCTCTGACACAACGGAATGCACCATCTCTAAAATGTTTCCCCTCTAATTGGGGGCTGCTAAGCTATCTCTGTTCATTTGTTCTCTGCCTGACCCTCAGCAGTGAAGGTTGTCGCAGCATGTTTTTTTATGTTGCCTACAGCTCTACAAAGAATCTAGAAGTGAAAAGAGAATTTTCACATCTCCTCCTTCCAAGCCCCAACTTGGCTCAGAAAAGTGTTTCATAAGAGGGTCCGGACTTAGAAGCCTAACCTCTGAGGAGTTACCCCTTGAAGAATGAAGCCCTAAAGCAAAATTAACAAGCAATCTATTACAGCACGGATTAGCGATTGAGCCCTTTAGCATCGCTGATGGTTTGTTGATATGATCTATAGCACCTCGGATGGGTTTTCTTTCTGTTGATATGATCTATTAATGTTACCAATAGTAGTTGTTCAGAAATTTTCATTTCAACAAATCAAAAAATAGGGAAATAAAAACATTTTTTTAAAGAGATGTAATTTAAAGCTATGGAGCTCAATGTTGTTTTGCATGATGGAGAGAATTCAAGTGGACATTTATGTGCCTTTAATAAGGTGGCCGGAAGGGAAGGAGAGGTGGCTGTGGGTAGGATTGGTCCTCTGGGTCATTTCCTTGGTAGTGGCAGGGGTAGTGGGAGGATGACACAGTGCTTGTCCCCTCACCTCTACCTCTCTCTCCTCCCTTCTCCCTCCTCCCTCCTCCCCCCTCCCCTCTCTCTGTGTTTTAAGAATTTCTTGAGTGGTTCTAGGTAGAAGCAAAATGTAGAGAGAAAAATACAAAGATGGTCTGTATCTCTCTCCTTCCTACACATGTGTGCCTGTCCTATTGCCGCTGTCCCCACCAGACTGGCATTTCTGTATGGTCTAGGATCCTATATTTACATCATAATCATCCCCAAGACAGTGGTTTACATTAGAGTACCATCTGGAAGCTGTGCATTTCTCGGATTTGGACTAATGGGTGGTGACACATGTTCACCATTATAATCATAGGTATTATTTTTGTTTCCCTAAAACCCCTCTGTGTCCTATTTATTCAATCGCCTTCCCCTCCCCCACCCCTAAACTACTAGAAGCCGTTGGTTCTAAGGCCACAGTTTGGTTTTTATGCTGCTGGAGTCACACAATAGGTAACCCTTTGGAATAGCTCCCTTCACTCAGTAAATACGCAGCACTTACGTTTCTGTCCATCTTTTTGTTATTTGGTTTCTTGTTTCTTTTGTGTACTACATAGTATCCCAGAACTTTGTTATTTATCCATTTACTTCCTGAAAGGTATCTTGGATGCTCTTGAGGATGGGCTATTATCAATAAAGGTCCAGGAGCCTTCACGAGCAGTCTTCTGGGTAGACACAAGTTTTCCTCTCTTTTAGGTAAATATCATGGGATGTGACTGGTGGACAGTGTCTGTCAGAACGCTTTATTTTGTAAGACATGGACAAAGTGCCTTCCAGGACACTGTACCATTTACATTCCCACCAGCAGGTACTGAGAGTTTCTGTGGATTGCTTCTTCCCTGGCCTGGCTGTTGTCAGGGTTCTGGCCTGAGCCATCCTAAAATGCGCATGATGATGTCTCATTATGGTCCTGATACACATTTATTTCCTCAATATGTGTGGACCTGATCCGCATTTATGCATCTTTTTTTTATTGAAATCTCTATCAAAGGTTTTATGGCCATTTTTTTTAATAATTAGGTTTTGTATTTTCTTATTTGCTTTTAAGGACATTTTATATTTTGAGTCTTTTATCATAAAGCATCCTGTGCAAATACGGTCTCGCTGTTGCCTTCTCATTCCCATGATGTTGACATGCGGACAGCAGATAGTTTTAATTTCAATGAAGTTCTGCTTGTAGATTTTGGATTTGAGTTTGTATTTTAAAAGCCATAGTTCTACTCAAGGGCATGGTAGGTTTTTTTTCTTACCCTCTCTGTCTTTCATAGTGTTGTGTATTTTAAGTTTGTGGTTCATGTTGAATTAGTGATTATGAAGAGTTCAAAATGTTTACCTACATTCATGTGTGTACTTGTGCACTGGGTTTTGACTGTTGTGGCACCGTTTGTGGAAATAACTCACGTAGCCTGGCTGCATTGCCTGCTTTTGTGCTTTTGCTATAGATTAACCGACTTTATTTGTGTGGGTCTATATCTGAGCTCATTATTTTTAATTGATTCTGTTTGTCTGGTTTTTCACCAGTACATACCTCCTGGCCACTGTAACTTTTTGGGGGAGGAGGGGTAGGGACGTTTTAATAGTAAAATAATACAGTATCATTCCTCCAACTTTTGTTCCTCTGAAATACGGAGTTTGCCATTCTGGTTCTTCTGCATCTCGGTGTGACTATTGATCATTTATTGATAGAGCCACAAGTGACATCCTTGGAATTTGCTTGGGGCGGTGTTGAATCTTGATAGTCAGCTTGATAATATTTACGATCAGTGGAAGCAAGAGGCCCTGTGTGAGAGACATTATCTGAGCAGGAGCCGTCATCTCCCTCTGCTTCCTGACCTTGGATATACAGTGTGACCTTCTGCCTGGTGCTCCTGCTGCCCGCCCACCTGGATAAGGGTAGAAGGGTTGTGAGGATAGGATTGTGACGGGCAGCCATTGAAGCCTTTGAGGTGACACAGACTACGTGAGGGCAGACTAAGGACAAGAGGTTGTGGGTGGAAGCTTAAGTTTGGACCCCACCCAAGTCCAGGCTGAGGAGAAATATGGTGAATATCTTGGCGGGGGGGGGGGCAGATAAGTATAGAAAGCTTGCATTTAAATAAGAGATCTCAGTCTAGCAGTAGGCATTGGCATTCATAGAAAAGAGTGGGTGAAGGTTGTGTCGCCAGACGGGTAGACCAAGTTAGATGTGCAGAGCGGCTGGCTCATGGCAGATGTCTGAGACTCATGTTACTATTAAGTTAGTAGTATTCTGAATGGAAAAGAAGCCCCTGTGTCTTGTGGGTGGCGCATTCCTCAGTCCACTGGTCAATTTGATTACATTAGAAACAAGGAGGTGGGCTGACCCTGCCTCCTTGGAACAACCAGTGGGGCGTGGACTGGTTTGGAAGAGATTTGTGGAGAGTTGCTGCCAGGACCTGGAAGCTGGCATGGTATTCTTTTCCTGTCCCTTCTCGGCATTTTCCCCTTTCCCTTTTGGCTGCCTCCCCTCTGTTGTCGAAGACTTCAAGGGCCATATCTAGAAGTTCATTTTGAGGAGTTAAAGGTCCTATTTTTTTAGTCCTTGGAGTTTTCATCTAACATTGAGGACAGATTGACCTAACATGACCCTGAAGTAATGGAGTCCCCTCTGGAGAGCTGATGTCCACATTGCTGGGTTTAGTGATGGTCTTGGTAAGGTGATTTAAGAAAAGAGTGGGGATTTCACTGGAGTGATGGGTGACATCTTTCAGTTCATTAAGGTTAACTGTAGAGTGGGCATTTTGTGCATATCCTCAGCTAAACAATTTACCATCAACTACAGGTGGTGGGTCCTAGTTCCAGTGTTTTGATAATTCTAATTTCGATCCCTGAAAGGGCCTGCCTTCTCTCCTGAGGGGAGGTATTATTCTGTTGCTGGAGTTTATTGGCAAGGCCTTGGCCTGCATTCCGAATGCAGTCAGTCCTTTTGATCTTGGGTGAGGGTAGAGGTCAGGATATAGAATATTATCCCAGGTGAGGAAATAGATCTGAGTTATCCAAGGGAATTGTTTTTAGCAATGGAGTGGGTTTTCAGAGAACAGTCCAGGATTTTATTCTCTGATACCCATTTCTACCAGCATAAAGGCACATGGACTCAGGTGGGCCCATCCATTCTTACTAACCAGGTTACTTGGGATTAGGTGTGAGGAAGGAAGGGTATGAGCAAAGGCCTGGATGGATGAGGGGTTGCCTGTGAAGATCTGTGAGTTCAAGTTATGTGCTTGCTAAAGGGCAGGTGGGAGTTGGAGCAGGGAGAGGCATGGAGATTGGGGAGTGGGGACAGGGAAATTGGGGCAGGGGTACAGGGAGGAGATTCGTGAGTGGGACTGAAAGCCAGGGAACTGAAGTGGGGGGAATCAGAGTTGGATTTGGGGGTCAGGCTTTTGGCTGCAAAGGAGGATTTGGAATGCAGGACAGGAGTTGTAGAGGGGGGCGGGTGACAATGAAGGCAAAGCAGCCTTAGCTACAGAGTATCCCAGACCATTTGCTGGACCCAGGGTAACTCGGGCCATTTGCTGGTTCATCTGAGGATGTCCAGAGTGGTGAGAATAGTGAGATCAAAAGTTCTAAACGGAGGCCATTGGGGCCAGATGTGGGTGGGCAGCCAAGCAAGTTTGGAGGGCTGGAACTCACAAAGGAGAAATTCTTTGAGATTGTCATGAGATGGGCCAAAGGAGTCTCCACTCAGATGGACAGTTTAGAGCCCACATCATGAACATTTGGGTTTTAGATTTGAAGGGATTTGGAGCAGAATGGCCAGGATGGGTAGGGAGTCTAATCCTGCCACCTGAAGCATTATCCCAGGCATAGGGAGAAGATGACAGATGGACCTAAATATTAAAGGGGGGGGGTTTCCTGTGCTTACAAGACTCAGAGGATCACAAAGTCAAACAGGAGGGGTTTCCATAACCTCCAGGTTTTGTGATTTGGTGAAGAGAAGGGTGAGAAGCTTCCGGGGTTTCTGGGGTCTGGTTGGGCTCCTCTGAGACAGACCTAGAAAGTTTACCTTGACCTGAAAAATATGAGCACATGGCAAGAGAATTCTAGTCTGGAGGTCAAGAGTCTTGGAAGGGAAGGTTTAAGGAAGTGTGGAGTGGAGTTGGGAGCTTGCTTGGAGGATAGCAAGGGGATGCTGTCAGGTTGGGTTTACAGAGTGTCGAAGTCTCCAATTGAGGCTTGCACAGAGATCTCAGGTTGTGACTGGTGGGTGTTTAGCCCAAAATAGTGATCTCAGTGGGTGTCTGTGCTCCTGAAGGAATGACCCCTGTGGGGAAAAAAAAGATAGCTTTCTGCCAAAAGGACCCTAAAAGGTTCTTGGGTTTGGGCACCAGATGTAAGGAACTCATTGGTTCTCCAGGGTGGCTTTGAAATTGAACTTTGGTGTGTCATTGGGACCTTAAGAAGGGAGGATAATCATTGCTTAATTACCCCCTCCCTCAGGGAGAAACATTTCTCAACAGATAATAAATTCATTCATTAATGCTATTATGTCTCATGGTATTAAGAAAAATGTTATAAAGAATAAAAAGACCGCTGGGCGTGGTGGTGCACACCTTTAATCCCAGCACTTGGGAGGCAGAGGCAGGCGGATTTCTGAGTTCAAGGCCAGCCTGGTCTACAAATTGAGTTCCAGGACAGCCAGTGCTATACAGAGAAACCCTGTCTTGAAAAACAAAAACAAAAACAAAACAAAAAACAAACAAAAAGAATAAAAAGACCAAAGTTGTTTTAGTCAAAAGATTTATATATGAAGATTAAGATGAATATATGTTTACAGAATGGGGACAAAAAGCTAAAAGGCTTTTTCCAAGTTATAAACGTCCAAGAAAGTTATTTAAATTATATAAAACATGAGATTTAAAGATGTCATATATGGTTTTAAAGTTGCTGAGATCTAAGTTAAGGAAAATTTTAAAACTGGCTAAAAATATATGTCTAGTCAACATTTATTTTAAAATATCTGGCTATTAACATATTATTTAATGGTTAAAAATATCAACAGGTGTAGCCTATCTTCTGTGTTTAATAACTGCACTTGGAGGTTGTTCTAATGTTAGAAGGGAGACTATTTGCCTCTCATCATCGAGGTCCGAGGATTGTAGGCCAACTCGAGAACTCTTCTGCATCTTTGGAAAGTTACCTGTTCTCCTGTTCAGGACCACAGAGACCCTTCGCAGTGAATTCTAACCAACACCCAGTGTGCAAAGAGGGCAGTCACCATAAGGAAGGATTTCTCAGTCCCTCTATGAGGAAGCCAAGCCAGGGCCTTTGATTTCTCTTCACATAGATGGACAGCAGTAAAAAGAAAAGCTGGGGGAGTCAGAGGTTCCTCACAAGCCCTGAGAGGTAGATCCGCAGTTGGCCTTGACAGGACCAAAAGAAACATTATTTTGGCCACCTACATGAATGAACCCAGCAGGAAAGTATAACCAAGATTAAAGTGGTCAGTGTGCTTCTATAACAGTTCAAGGGACTGCAGTCCTAAGGTGTTATGCTTAGCTATATGAGATGCTATCTGGACAACTATTTTTCACGAATGATTCTCTTCCTGATTATATACGTACATCCCAGCTATAAGACAAGACCTTTCTTGGCTTCAGCACTGTAGTGTCTGTCCACGGCTGAGATACTGACCGTGCTCATTAAATACGGAAGCCAAACCTAAACGCTGTACTTACCAAGTATAACACACTATCTCTGTCTGAAAGAGTACTTATCACAGATACAGTGTGTCTTTCTAACTGTCCATGTTCCATAATTAAAGGAGGATGCCAGATTTTCTGTTATTAAACTCACAAGTCTGGGAAATTATTCAAGATATCCAAGTGTTGTCCTTGGAACTTTGCTTGACAATCCCATAAAAGAACCCAGTAGGATTCTATTTCTCGTTGACATCTTCAATTGGATGCTGATTTGAACTGACCTTCTCTAACACATTGATGACTATGGTTACCTTACCCTTCTACCGGGCTCTGGTACATGGTCCAGCCAGCTGTACATTTCACCTTAATAATCAAAACTTAATTATGATACTAAAATTTTTTTTCCTCATTAACTTCATCTCTTAATGTTCCCCACAAGGTTGTAAGAGAGGAGACCTGATGGTCAAGTCTGAACTTAATGCTTGCCAATGAAAAATGTCTCAGGTCTACCAAACCAATTCCAATCTCGTAATTGACAACCCTGACAAAAGCCGTTAATCTTCCTAATACCTATGACAAGACCTGTCATGGGTGCTTTAGATGGTTTTCTTGTTCCAGGAAGGACAAAACTTCCATAACCCTTTTCTTAACTTCTCTCAGTAGGAATTACCTAAGTCCTATCATTCTCACGTTTGTATGTTACAGCTGCTCCCTCACTCATATAACCCATCCAAGGGAGTGCACTGTCATCTCATGGCTGTCTTAGGTTCTAGGTCTTTGCCATGTATTAAGTTTTATTGTGGTCTCTTAGGTGGACTTTACTCGGAGGCACACTGACTACTGACTTTCTACATTGCCCCCTTTATCAGCTCAAAGCAGTTAAAAGAGAGATATGCTCCCCTAAACCTCTACAGGCAGTTCAGGTGTCCTCCGAGGAAGGGACTAATGGGCCCTCCAGCTCATTCCTCTTCTTTCCACTCCAGACATATCTTTGAGACCCAGCACTGTAACACCTAGACTCCCTGGTAGGAATGGCTCTTCGAAATTACAGAGGCCTGAATGCCATGACAGAAACCAATTACTTCTGCTTAGCCCTGGGGGAAGGGCACTGCTTCTACCATAATCAATGAGGCCTGGTTCAGGATGGAGCGCCTAAGCTAAGGGAATGGGCAGGGCAACTAGATGAGCAACTCCAAATCCATCAGTCCTACTGGAACTGCCTTGGTCCGTTCTCTACTGTCTGTTACCCCAGTAGCCCCTCTCACTCGCAAAGCTTTGACCCTAGTCTTTGGTCCTTGCCTCTTTGGCTGTTTTCTCGAACTTCTTACAGGAGTCCATGTAATCCTTCACCAACCAGGAGGTGACAGATCTTTATGACTAGAGGGTATCAGTCACTACCCAAGGAGCTACCATCATTCTTTAGCCTCCTCTGCCCTGCACTGCATCCAGAGTTCAGGGGAAGTATCCAGAGAAGACAGCACTTTGCCCGATTCCCGACTTAAAGGCGGGAATGACAGGGCTTACCATCCGTGATGCCGTTTTAGCTCACCTATGGGTTGTTCACCAGATGGTGGTGGGCTTGAATTCCTCCCACAGATACACCCCACCAGCAAGATGAAGCCTGTCATCTTTCATATTCCCACTTTTGGTACCAGTCTGCATCAGATGGCATGTTCCCAACACCCTTATGTAACAGTGCTCCATCCACAGCCAGTCAGGACCAGGCGAGTGAGCCTTAAGCCTGCCCCATCCTGCTCCTGTGAAGCTCACTTCTGTAACTCTCTCCCTAAGCTGCATTCTCTTTCCATCCCAAGTATAGCCTAGTGGATTTAATAAAAGTCTGCTTAGCACGTGGTTAGTTTCTCCCTGAGTATTTTCTATCACCTGCCTATATATATATCTTATATGTTCTTCCTCCTTTAGAGGGGATTTTTAGTAGAAATGTTAGAGATAATTGGTAACAGAGATATGATCCTTTATTTCTGGTCACACAAGGAAGCTGTTTGTTAGCTATAGGGATTTTATATCTTTTTCTCTTTAGTTTTCTTTCTCTCCACTTCTGTCTGCCCTGACCGTTAGAAGAGACCCAGTTTTCTCAAGGAAGAAAGGGGTACTATTAGCTTTTTTGATCAAATGATTCCCTATTGTGTTACACTTTCTAATGTACTGTGAGATGTTTAGCATCCCTAGATACTGCCTTTTCATACTATTCTAGTCAAGTCATCGTGCCAACTAATTTCTAAATAGTTATTATGGAGAAAAGCATTGCTGGAGAGATGAGCTTGCGTGTACGCCTCTTAGGTAGGAAGGGGAGTAAAGGTGAATCAAAGTCCTCTAAGGATGAAGGTTTAGCCTTGCCAGACCTTGTGCAGTAAGGGCTTCTGGGAGGAGCAGGTAGAACCCTCTTGGCCTATTGTAGTTCAAGGCTATGTTTATGCTGACTGTACATGGTTGGCCCATGTTTTATTACTTGGTCATTAACTTGGCTCAACATTTTTGTTTGAGGTTCTCTTGGGTCCTTCTGTTCTTACTCTTCTTTCTTATATCTATTAATTGAGCTGATGACTGATATAGATCAGCCCCCAAAGAATAAAAGGAGCCTTATAGTTGTATAGGAACTCATTCACAGTCCTGCAGGGACCATCATCCCTGCTGGTCAAAATTGTCGTTACTGGCAATTTTAGGGATGTCGATGCTCTCTGTTGGCCTAATGATCTGTGGCTCTGCATAGATGACTTCAGTAAGGATGACAGTCCTGTAACTTTCCTGAACTGAGGTACTGCAGTATGCTGACTGAACATGCTTACAGACCCCGAGCTCTCACTCTTAGCCAGAATTAAAAACAGAATTTGGTGTTCTGGATGTAATAAAGAATGAGAAGATTAGGCAGGAGAAACCCCACACCCACAGTGGCTATTGTGAAGGGGTCTGACTCCATTCTTTTCTCTGGGGTCTGGGTGTCTCATGGTGCGGAGCATTGGGGAGATAACTGGGGTTGGGGCGGGTGATTGGGAAATGAGAGCTGTGGTTTCCATACAGATGTGTATTTTTTTTTTCTCTTTTGCATCTGTTAGGTGTGACTCTTTGAGCTAACCACGTGTCCCCCAAGAATAATAGCTAGGTGGCTGTCTAAATGTTGAAAGACGTTTTGACATCTTTGACAAGTGTTACTCAACAGCTGGGTGTGTAAGATTCCAGCTCTGATCAACGAAAATAACGTGCCTTTTTACTCTAAAAATAAATCACACACAAGTGTCGTTCTGTGGAGAATGACTGACTCAACTGAAATGGGCTTAAATTTTTTTTTTAATACAGTGCATTTTGTCAAGCCCTGACCCTCAGGCCTTCCTTTCTTTGGGACCAGTGATTGAGTGGCTTTGTAAGGGAATACATTCTGCTATTGCAGAAGGCACACAGTCTTTATTTCTCACTCTCCATCAGTGCAAGGATGGTCTCGGCTCCATTTGGACCCACACAGCTGTGAGTGAAGTGATCTGGGGGCAGTACAAATAACCCGTCATTCCAGTGAATTCCTGTAAGACTCTTAAGACTTCAAGCATCCAGATCATAGGACAGAGGCTCTGTATTTTCTTAATGGGACCCAAAGAAAGGGGACTCAGCAGGGCTTCTCTGAGTGCTGGCTGGAGAATGAATGTCATTAGTTATCAAAGGGTGACTGGGATCAGTCTTCTCACTCGCTGCTGACTGCCAGGGTGAAAGAACAGATCTAAATCATTTGCTCCAGTTTCTCTTCTGACTCTAGGAAGTTATTTGTCCCCTTTATAGAATTAAAAATAATGTAAAATGGGAATATATAAAATTCTTCTTAAGGAAAACACACGCACACACACACACACACACACACACACACACGTACGTGTGTGTGTGTGTGTGTCTGTGCCTGTATATGTCTGTGTGAGTGTCTATGTGCGCATTCATGCATGTGCGTGTTTAAGTACTAAATAGTACCAGAAGATTAAAGTATATTTAAATTTTAAGGGCTCGCTAATCTTGCAGCATAAACTAAAAATACAGTAACTGAAATGTGTGCAAGTGCCACCATTTTTTTTATAGCAAAAAATAAAACAAAATTACACGAGTTCTCATAGACTCAGGAATTAATTTGCAATCCCTTGGCACAGATGCTGTAGCGACAGCAAAGACAGCTGCTCTCTACCGGGTGTAAAGAGATTCTGAGAGATGAAATGAGTGTCCAAGCTCCTGAATCTTTTACTCCATTCCTGCCATAAATGTTATGAGGCTCTCAGGAGCTTAAGTGTCCCAGGGAACATGGATTTGGGGTAGATGCTTCTTCAAGCATAATCCACTGAGACCCCCCCAGCCTGGAGGAACCCAACCCATCCTTCGAACCACAGGAGATGTTAGTCCCTGCTCAGCATTTTTTTTGGGGGGGGTCTATGATTGAGCCTTGGCCTTTGCCTTTCAAAGACGTGAAGCTTAGCTGCTGTGTTGGCCTAAGACCTATCCCTGTCAAGGCACCCATTAGAGCACCTCTTGAAGACCAGGAAGCAGGCTGGCAGCCATGGGTGTGTTTCCTCTGGACATGGTACTTTGCCATTGGAAGGAACCTGGTGGAGCATTCTGAAACATTCCCTCATTGGTACTGTATTAGTATAGTGTTTGCAGACAGTTTAATGATAATGTGTTATTTAGAAGCCTCCACTCAGAATGTGATGTGTTTTTCTCAGGAGATCCCATATTAATATGACCCTGAAGCTAAAAAAAATGATGGTTTTATTCTATGAGAATTTTATACAACATATTTTGATCTTATTTACCCTCCCACTCCCTCCTCTAACTACTCCCAGATCTACCCACCACCACAGCTTCCTATCCCTCAACCTCTGACTTCATTTCTTCTAATAACCCATTATGTCCAGTTTATTGCTGCCCATTGACTTGTGGTTGTGTGGCTGTCTATTAGAACATGGTTGACCTACCCAGGGCCCACACCATTGACAAAAACTGATTCTTCCTCTCCCAGAAGCCATCAACTATCTATAGTTGCTCAGTTAGGGGTAGAGGCTTATGGGCCGTTTCCCACGCTGAGCTGGAATGCAGACTGGCCTGACCTCGTGCAGGTCTTGTGCAGACATCCACAGCTGCTCTGGGTCCATGGGTGTAGTGGTCCTATCATGTGCAGAATGGGTGCAGTGGACCTATCATTTGCTGAAGACACTGTTCTGCCCCTGTCCACAACTGCTGGCTCTTACAGTCTTTCTGGTCCCTCCTCTTATGTGCTTTGGGATGATACAGATTTATTTGTGAGTAACATTTTATTTTTTCTTTTTCTACAGTGTCTTCTCATGCGCCTTCGCCTCCTCTTTCTGACTATCTTATTTAGTCTCTTTCATCGTCTTTGCTTTGTTTCCCCAGTTTTTTTTTTTAAATCTAAAAAAAAAAATTAAGGAAAAATAAGAGAAAACTCTTGTTCTACAGTTCTGTGGTTTCAGCCGACTGGACAGTGCCTCCTGAATAGGCAGAAGGCTCTCTACAGGTAGACCAGGTGTCCTTTGCTGATCTCTTCTGTTCTTTCTCCACAGAAATTTGTCCTTAGACCACAAAGCTAAGCCTTGTTTTCTCCTCTGGACATTGGATTACCTTACTATTTTCTTTTCAGTGGCTGTGTATGGCATTTATAGACTTTGACGCCCTGGCCAAATAAACCCGTGAGATGTCCTGTGTTCCTCAGATTTTAGAACCGTGACTTTGGGCAGAAGGTTTACTGCCCCTGGGCCTTCATAGTTTTAGGTTGGAACTCCAGTACTTAACCTCTCACAGGATGTTTGTAACCGTGGAAGCTGTGGTTGTTTTCTGCCTGTCTGGCGTGTCGATCTGGGTAGGTGCTTGTCGATGAACTTACTGAGAGTCACAGTTGCAGAAGGGCTGACATCACCTGCCATAGCCATGCTACCTACTATGCTCACAGTGTCCCTAAGCACATCTGTCTGCGAGAGGGTTGCAGACCCCACCCCTGTCAGTAAGCTGCTCACGCTTGCTTTGACTTTTCCCCATGAGTTTAAAAAGTTTGCTCATGGACTCTCCCGGTGTCTTTGTCTGCCCACATTAGAAATTGACAATAATTCCATGGCCATCATGTACAGTTTAGAGTCAAATGTCTGTTTCCTTTCATGTAAGATAAGAGTTATCGTGAAGACTGATAGCTGTCATTGCCCCCCCCCCAAAAAAATGTTACTGGAGTTTTCATGATAAAAGCTGGATTCTAGCAGTTTCCAGTATACCAGTTAAAGAGATAAGAAATAGTGATAAACAGATAATTCAGTGTCCTCACTTCAGGAAAGGGAGCAACAGATGAAGATGTCCAGGAACTCTCCAAGTCCATTTCTAAGTTAGGGACACAAGGTAAGTAGAGGAGAAGAGGTATGTGCAGTTAAGCAGTGCTGGTCAGGCTGTGTTCTTCCCATCACTGACCACCATGGTCCAGCGCAGGTCTGTCCTGGGAGGCATTGGCATGAACTGTTTGCTTCATGTGAATGGCACACTCTCTCAGGGCACTCTTCTGGGCAATCTTTGTCATTTGGGTGTGGTAGCTGTCTGTCCTGCAAGGTTTTTCCCTTTCTGGAATACAAGGTGAGTGCGGAAGAAAAGGTTAAGGACAAGATTTCATCTCTGTGCCTTTTGGCAGAGTACAGGCACACAATGAAGGCGCAGGTTCCAGGTTCTCCTCTGCCTCATGGCTGCCTCCGGAGCCCAAGTGAAGAAAGAGCCTTTGCTTCCATAGCACAGGCAGCAAGCTAAGTGTCTGTAGGAGAAATACTCCTTTCAAATGATGTTTTCCAGGACCCCAGTGTACGGCTTTTTATTCTAAACACCATTGTGTAAAATGCAACACGACGTTAACAGCGCTGCTCGGGTAAAGGCCTTGGAGTTTATTCAGAGCTGACGCCGCCTCATATCGATTCTCGATTATAACACATTTAGCATGAATGTACCTGCCAGTGTTCTCGAACAATGCAGGACCGGGCTGGCAGCTCTACCCTTGTCTCCCTGCCCAGCAGACTGCACATCAGGGCTTCTTTTGTTCCTTCTGTTTAAAATCCCGCTCTCTGCCTCGCCCTCCCATGGTACAACCTCGAGTGAGGCCTGTAAATTTGAGTTTCACAAAAGCTACTATATCCTCTGTCCCCTTTCTTACTTGTCACTGTTTTTTTCTCTTACCTTTCTTATTACTCTCAAGTACCAAATGCCCTCCTTCTCTCTACCCCAAGCAGTAACAACTTACTGCTTGTGTTTTTTTTTTTTCCAGTTTGGCCTTTGTTCTTCATTATTAAGATGGGCTGGTTATTTTCATATACACGGTGGTTCTCAATGAATTAAGGTATTTCCATATACACGGTGGTTCTCATTGAATTAACCATCTCTTCTTGCCCACCAGTGTGAGAGATAAGATGTCTTTACAACTGAACTCCTATGCTTTCTTTGGCCTTTTGTGCATACTGCTAATTGAGCCCTTCTGGTTACTTATTTATGTATGCGTGTATGGTGTATGAGTGTGGTGTATGCGGACCGTGTAATGCTATCTGATAACCCTGGGAAGCACCTAGAATCCCGTGAGTCCTACTTCACATTGGAAGGAGGTCCTGTCATTGAGTGTGGAAGAGGGGTGGGGCTTAGGTTATCTCCATTGATCTCATGCTAGTTGCCTGGCTGTCCACAGGGTATATGGGTGCTCTGTGTAGTATGTCCTCATAGATTGTAGGTTAGGCTCATAACTAGTAAGGTCACTCAGCTGCTTGGATTCTCCACAACACTGGTGAAGTTTTCATGAGCATTCTAGCCCCTTCCCTGGTTATGAAACACATCTTATTTTTCCTGAGGCAGACTCATTTCTTTGAGGGACAGGAACAGGAGCTAATTCTTATATATTCTTAGCAATAATTTTGCCCATATAAAGCAAGCAAAACAAGTGATGATCCATAAATGGTTTGATCTAATTAGACCCAAAGCCTTCATAGAATTCAAGAGAAATACATGTCCTTACATGCACGAGCATGTAAACACACCTCGGGGATATTCTGTTGACCGTAGTGGTAAGAACATTGTCTTATGAATTTCATTTTTATCTCTCCATCCCTGGTTTCTTCAGGTCTGTGTCTGGCACAATGTAAGGCTTAGGGGGTCCAAGGTAGCCATCAAATGGCGGGGACAGAGAGCAGAGAGATAATTTAATCTGATTAGAGTGTAAAGTACTGACAGCTTCAGAGACCTACAGTGTGGAGCTACCTCTGGGTGCAGGAAGGTTTTTATGAGACTGTGATGTTTAAACTGGTGATAACCAGTCCAGAGGAAGAAGTGACTTGCCTAAGGGCAATCAGAAGCTCAGGCACACATTCTTTCCTGCCCTGAGTTTCATGGAGGTACTGTGAGTACTTCAGCATCTTGAATCTCATTCGGGCCTTTGGGCTGGCTGTTTCATGAACAGTTTGTGTCTTGATCATTAGCTGTGCTAAATAAAACCTAAGCCCTGGCGAGATGATGTTCAGAGGAAGGGCCCTGGACATAAATCAGTTACGAGGGTGGAGCCTTTATGATCAGAGGCAGGTATGCCCCCTTTCTGCTGTTTAGCACACAGCAATATGACAATAGCCTGCCCCCAGAAGAGGGCTCTAATCAGAGCTTGACCATGGTGACACTCTATTCTAGTTTCCGTTGTGTTGCTGTGAAAAAAATTTTCTGACCAAAGCAACATAGATGAACATGGGATTTATTTGGTTTACAGTTCAGGTCACAGTTGTTCTTTGAGGGAAATCTGAGTGGGAAGCCAAGTGTGAATGGAGAAACAGGAGAAACATCGCCTACTTTGTTATTCAGCATCCCACACCTAGCTAGCTTTTTTATACAATTCAAGACCATTTGCCTAAGGGTAGTGCTGCCAGTAGTGGGCTGGACCCTTTAACACCAAGTAATAATCAATATACTGTCTTCTACATACCCACAGGCCAATCTGGTCTGAGAAATCCCTTACCTGGGACTTCCTTCTCTGGTGGCTCTAGGCTGTGGTAGTTGAAGCTGACTTTAGCCTCTAGAAGTCAGTCACCCTGTCCAAAGTACTTGGTTATAGTAGCCCAGAAGGATGAGAACAAAGACTTCCGCTTTGAGGATAAGACACGTCTTGAGTGTTTTCCCTCCATGCTGCTCATAAAGCAGTGTTTAATGTCTTGGGCCCTCTCCTTCCAGAGTAGTTATAGGATTCAATTTATCAGTTCTTATAAACCAGGTGGTTTGTTCTTTATAAGCCTACTTCCCTGTATCCACCTTTCCTGATTACCTACATCACTAGGGTTAAAAAACAAAACAAAACAAAACAAAACCCTGTTCTACTGAGTGATAAAAATTGAAGATCTGGGATTTATAGAAATCAAGAGTGGCCAGATGTAAGTACTGAGCAAACAGGAAATTGAGTAGTTTTAAGCTTCTGAGTAAACTCCAAGGTTCTCTGAACCAGGCCTGGAGGCTTGCTTCTTAACAATGAGAGGGAAAGTTTTGTTGCTATTTCCTGATCTACAGACCTCTGTGTGTGTGTGGTCTCAACCAGACATGGCATCTGGCAAAAAGAAGCAGAAACTGTTGTGTTTGTCACTTACACATCGTGGCTGGGTCCAGGGCCAAAGTGGAGTGGATTGATGGGGTGTTAGAAGGACCCACCCAACCTATACCTATGATGGGCGGCGTGTCGTATCTTGTACACAGAAGAGTTTCTCATTCCTATGAAGAGAAACAAGACAGGTATGGAAAATGCGATTTGTTCAAGATCACACATGGTGATGTCTTCACTGCCATGGCTGTTCACGTCATTAATCTGGCTAATGCGTTTCTGAGCGGTGAGAGGTTGTGTGCCAGAAGTTCTACGTTTATGGACATTCTCTGGTTAGATCTGGTTCTGTAAGATTCTCAAATAAGATTCTGATCACAGAGAAGTTTATAATGCTGGAATTATCAGAAAATATCAAAGACTTTAGAAGTTTGGACCAATGACATCTTTCTACATGTCATGGAAATCAAACTATGAAAGAAAAGCTTCTGTTTTGCATTGTAGTAGTTTAAACCTTAGGCATGGAGATGGCTCAGTGGGTAATAAGGCTTGAAATACAGACTTGAGGAATCATGAAATCAGAACCAGAACTCAGGTAAGTAAAAAAGAAATGTGGGTACAGTTACATGTGCCTGTGACCTCCTTGTCATGTGTACATACAGAGTGGTGGTTGCCTGTGACCCCATCCTCATATGTACACATAGGGTGATGGTTGGACTGTACAGGATCATTGGGCCTTGTTGGCCAATAGCCTCACTGGCCAACATGGTAGCTCCAGTTTCCACGAGAGACCCTGTCTCAAGGAAATAAAGCAGAGAGCACAAGAGAACAGGATTCCTGATGTCCTACTCTGGGCCTCTGTATATGTGCATGGGTACATACAAGCCCAACACTTGTATTCATACTCCACTCATACATATACCACAGCCATACAAAAACACATAAATAAAAATGCTTTTGTAGGACAATGTCACCATAAACAGCGATGGGAGAGATGATCGTGGTATTTAGAGTGTGTTTATTAATATTGGTAGCAGACAAGTACAGGTGACTATGTTGGTAATAAATTTTATCAGCATGGCACTGGTGACAGTGGGCGTCTAGACACTGTAGGTAGTTGTTAGGCATTGCTATGGCTGGATGACAATTTGGCCAATACATAAAGTTATAAAATGTGCATGCACTTGAACTCAGCAATTTAGCTTCTTGTGTTTGTCCAGGGAAGGCATTCATGTAGCTGTGAAGAGGGCAAACAGAGATACTTACTCGAAATTTGTTTGGATGAGAAAAATCTAGATGTGACCTAAATATCCATTAATGGAAGACTTATTAAATACTGAGAAATGACAGCTGTGGGAAGAGATCCATGGCATATTACTAAGTCAGAGCAATTCTGATAATAGGACTGTATAAATCATGTGAACTTACTAGTGTGAAGATGCTTATAAGTGTGTGTGTAAGTGTATGTGTGTCTGTGTGTGTGTGTGTGTCTGTGTATGTGTGTAAGTGTATGAGAGGATATCCAAAAGTTTGTATCTTTTTAATGTAAGTTTTATTTTTGGTTTTGTGTATGATTTGAATCTTTAAATATTGAGCGTGTTTAATTCAGCAGATAAAGGTACCTGCCATCAAGCCTGTGACCTGAATTCAATCCCCAGGACCCACTTGGTAGAGAGAACCTCTGACCTCTACTCATGCAGCGTGGAAAACACTCACATGCACACACACACACATACACACACACACACACACGCATGCCCCTTACTACACATGCACATCCACCCTTATCCCACCCCCATATAATTAATTAATTAATTAATGAAAGAAAAGCCCATAACAGTATTTAAAACATGCTGAGCCCTGATAACCCAAGTATTTGAAGTGTCATATATGCTTTAAATTTCACTTTTATTTACATGGGTGAGCGTGAACTGCACATATTAGTGAGCCATAGTATACTATCTATCATCTGCTCCATAGATTTAGAATCACCCAGGAGGCACACCTCTGAGCTTTCTTCTAGAGAGGACTGATGGAGAAAAGATGATTACCCATGTGCTCCCTTCTCTGCTTCCTGCTCTGTGACAATCTGAGCAGGTAGCCTCTAGCTCCTGCCACCATCTGTGGCCACGCCCTCCCATGGTACATCTGTGTGCCTGCCAACAATGAGCCAAAATACGTCATCCTTCCTGAAGTTGCTTTGAGAAAAATAATTAAAGGGTGATCCACGTGCGAACAATATTCATAGATCAAGTCATGGTAATAGCATGACCTACCTTCTGTTTGGCATCTAGGATCTCCTTTCTTGTAGAGTTTATAAGATAATGTCACAGCAGTGTCCCTAACAAGGCAGAGGAGAGGACTATAAGTTAGCTGACTGGTACATTTATCAAGGTCAACTGCATCTATACCATGATGCTGGGTTAATATGAGCATTGAAGTGTGTATCCTATTTCCCAGAAGCATTAAGTCTAGAAAAATTCCCAGGTCTGTGTTAGAGAGGAGGTGCAGGGTGGGATTTGTAATGGCCTGCTGCTGGGGACAGCAGGTTAATATTCGAGTTTAGCACTTTACCTTGAATGTTTACACAGATATGAGAGGAAAATCAGCCCCTCACACTAAAGGAGGAGTTTGGGCACAATGTGTAGCTGCCAGTACTGTTTAACTGAGTGGTGTTACCACTCCAGGCATTTATTTTTAAAAGGAACCAGCAATTTTCTCCATTGGCAATTCATTAGGCACCCTAAGAACCTGCAATTTGGCTCCGTGGGCTGGACACCGAGGCTTCTGTGTGGAATGCTGGAGAGGAAGCCAGAGAACGCATTTCCCAGCAGGGAAGGGCACCTATTCTCCTTGCAAATACAATCCATTCTCAGTCATTCTCAACCCAAGATGCTATTCTCTGGTGTGAGTGGATCTGGCAACAGAGTATTATTTTTTTACCTTAAAGAATCATAACTTGCCAACCTAATGTGCAAACCAGAGTGAGGGAAGCCTTTTAGATTTTATAATTCATATTCTCATCTCACATTCCATAATTTGAAGTTGTCTCAATCTTCTCAGACTCAAAGAATAAGATGTTTATTTGTAGACAGTGGATATTATTTAGGGCTGTTATCCACCAGCCCCCGTTCTAAATCTCAGGATAGGTTTAAGGAAAGGAAGTTAGTGATGAATCTGTAGGCTAGGGATAGAGCTGTAATCTTAGTTACTTGGGACACTTAGGCAGACGTATCACAAGTTCAAGGCCTCTTTGAACTAGAAAAAGCTCAAAGTCAGCCTGGATGACCTATTGGCTCAAAATGAACAAAAAGTAAGAAGGGAGCTAGAGATGTAGTTAATGGTGTGTGAGAGGTGGGGGCTTAAACCCTAGCAGCACAGGAGAAACGGTCTGCACACTCATCTGTGCACACTCAACTGTGCACACTCAGCTGTGCACACTCAGCTGTGCCTTCTCTCTTAACATCATCAGAAGAATTGATGCAAAGGAACTCTGGACAGATTGTCTTACTCAGGACCTGTGTGCCCCCTTAGAAACTGGAAGTAAGCCTTATATCAAATTCACTTTTACAGAGTTAAATTTGTTTTATTCTGAAACTCTGTGATGTTGGTTAATGTCAGTTCATTTCTGCAGAGAATGAACCACCCCTGTATATCCAGAGAGAGGCGAAGAATTTTGGGGCGAGTTTTGCCAGAGTTCAAGATTCTGAATTTATAGTGGAGACATTCAGAGAGTCCTCTTTTTCTCCCTCTGGCCCCACTTGTGAATGGGTGGAGGGGTACGTTAATGGTGTTGGTTTTGCCTAGTAGACTAGAGTGGAGAGGGAGCTCAAGGCAGTCAGAAGGGCATTGTTATGATAATTGACTGGAATTTAAAGTGATTGACAAGGTGAGGCCCATTATGAGGTGACTGAGGGACAGTGAAAAATGGTGGGTCAGTGGGCCAGGGATCTCTGGAGCCAGACTGTCAAAATCAGGGTTCCTGGGGTACAAACTGACAGGAGATGGTGGCTGGATAGTGACTTGAAGGAATTGCAGGAAAGGACTGGTGTATGACCTTGGAGGAAAGTACTGAAAGCCAGTTTGATTCTGAGTTCACCTAGGGTCAGAGCCACTGGCATGTGGCATAGGAACATTGAGGGAGCCAAGAGCCCAGGCCTTCCCAGAATGAGAGGGAGTGGGTGGGACGAGTCCGATTGTATATGATTTCAAAACTCAGGATTTTATATAAGAGGAAGGGAGGAATGTGGTCTGGATGTGCTAGCAGAACACCGTGAAGACACCCACTCCACCCCTAAGATTCACTGCCCAGGGAACTGGGGGAAACTCACTGCCCAAGAGCCCTTGATGGAGGTTTAGGGGGTAGGTAAGTGTTCTTGGGAAAAGGCCAAGTTTCAGTCAGGACAGGAAGCCAGGGGAAATGTCCCAGGAAGGATGTGAAAGGGTAGTATCTTGTTTATGATCTTTAACGTTCCAAAGAACACAACCCAGGAGCTGCAGGAACCATGGAAGGGCCAGACATAGGACCAGAGGAAAGAATCCAAGGGACACTGTGCTGAGTAAGGCTGAGGGGTGACAAACAGCAGGAAAGCCCTCCTTGTATCTGATGTTGACAGATGGCAGTGGCGAGATCTGCTCCTTACACTACCAGGGCTCTGGGTAAGAAAGTATGGGGCTCCCTACACTACCAGGGCTCTGGGACCCCCACTGGGCTCCTGTTTGGAAGGGCCTTACATAGTTTATATAGGATTCTATCTGCAGCCACAGAGCAGCTGGTTTCAGCCAAAGGCTCTCCCTGATACCCAGGGAATAGTCAGGCATTGTAGAGGACACGGAAGGCTCCTTGGCTTGGCTTAGCTCTGTTATCACTTCAACAACGTCCCTTAGACTGGGCTGGATTTTCATGACTAATCTTGCCTAATTCAGAACCTTCTTTGTCTTGCTTCTCCACTCCCCACTTGATGGGGGACAGGGGGAGAGGGCTGATGAAAATCATAATGTATGCCATTCTGAGGTGGGTGAGGGAGCTGTAGTGCCCCCTAGCAATACCCGAGATGCTATCTGTGCCTAATGCCAGAGATCACTTCTACCACCCTGATAACTATTTAATGCCACTGTCTGCTTAGCCCAGGAAAGGTTTCAAAAAAGTATGAAAGCATGTCAACTGATACTTATCTATTTGGGGGAGAGTGACTCCTGCTTTCCTCTTTGTGAGTTTAAAACTGAGAAGGAAATCCAGGACAGGTCTTAACATTTCAACATGGACAGACTAGAGTCTTCATTTTCTATGTCACACTTTGCTAAGTCTCAAACAGGCTCTAACAGAAACAAAACAAAACAAACAAAATCAGGAAAGATTACAAAGGACCCAACTTTACTTCTTCTTCCTCTGCCTGGATCTCTCCTTCCTTCATCACCCAGAAATGTCACTTCACGTGAACTGTAGTCACCCTTCCCTTGTATCGTCTGCATTGTATGTAAGGGGACTTGTCAGATGTGAGTCATAGTGTGTGAAACAGAGTAAAGGATCAGAAGTGAACATAAAAGTCACTAGAAAAGAACACCTTTTTTGTTCTGGAAAACAACAGCTTGTGATAGAGGTTGGGGAGGTGGAGTGGAACTGAAGTGGTGTTCATGACAGCGGTCCTAGCCACCATTTGCACAGCTTGTAAATACCACAGCCGAGGTGTGGTTGGCTTACTGAACTTTTTCTTCCCGGACAGTACTTTACACCTAGCTTCCTGCTGTGCACGCTCCCGGAAGCTCTTAAAAGTCTGGAGACTGCAAAGTAAAATCAGGCCTGCATCAGGCAGTAGACTCCAGAAGGTGGGGCCAGGCCTTTGTCTTACTTGGTGACTTTGCAGAAGTGATCTCTATCTTTGTGAAGCTCCACAGGACAAAGCCACAGTGCCGTGGTCCTCGACTGTAGATCCAGAGAGTGTTTCTGCATGGTGAGTTAAATTGTCTCTGTGTTAACTTCTCTGTGGCCCTGTGCATTTCTGTGGGAAGCAGTGTGGCTGTGAGAGTCACATATGTGCCAGTGAGTTCCCAATACAGAGGTACTCCCCGACGCTGAAGGTGACCCCCTCTGGCTTGGGTGGCCAGACCATTGTACTTCTCGCTGGTGGTTGATGAATGGCTTTACTGTAAATATAATTGTGTTCGCCAGCCTTTCTCATCTTCTGTTTCTTAAGAGAAAACAATCAAATTTATCTCAGGAAATTATAGAATGACAGTGCTCCTTCTTACAGTGGCATAAGCCTAATCTTCCCCACCACCCTCTGACCTAGTTGAACATTATTTAGCTATAGTTAATGCAGGAAAAAATGAATTTGCCCATCTGTCCAGTCTCCCTCCCTCCCTCCCTCCCTCCCTCCCTCCCTCCCTCCCTTCCTTTCTTCTTTCCTTCCTTTTTTCTTTCCTTTCTTCCTCCCTCTCTTCTTCCTCTCCCCCTCTCTCTTTCTTTTCTCAAAAATACTCCTTACTGCTAAAAAAATAAATGAAGGGAAGGAGGGAAGAATTATTAACATGGGATCCATATTCCTGGCTTTATTGATGTCTTCATGAGCCCAGGCTGCCCCTCAAAGTTGTTGCATAGTGATGATGGACTTCAGCCTTTGTTCTTCGTGTGTCCAAATGCTGGGATTACAGGCATGGGTGGCCACACCTGACTCCTGCTATGCCTGAGAGGATTACGGGGCCCTTTGTATCCTCAGCAAGCAGTCTGCCAACGGAGCCCGCACTGCTTAATTAAGAACTCATGTGCAGCATTTATTAAATAGCCCCTTGACCTTATTTTCAACAAGTTGTTTTATTCATAACTAGGCCAGTTCTTTTCAAATTAAAAAAAAATAACTGTCCATATGGCACTCATGTAGTTACGAGTGTTTGTACGCAGCATTCCAGGAACAAAAATATCGTTTAGAAGTGAAAATTGAAATGCCAACATGAGCGTTTCTACTGGGTTCAGCTGTTTCCCAGGCTTAAAGTAGGCGGGGATTGCACATTAGAATTTTTCAGTGTAGTTGTGGGTTTATTAATGCTTTCCCCTTTCGGTTCAACAAACAAGGAAACAGACTGTTCTGGAAGCTTCCTAAGTTAAGTATAAGGATTCTTGACCGCCCTCACAGGTGCTTAGCTGTGGGCTCTTATATCACACAGAGTCTGTGGATTCTTTCTCTGAGCCCAGCTCTGCCTATATACTTATCCTCTGATTACCTTCCTCTGTTTGGCAGCTAGACCATGTTATCTCTCACTAGATTCTTTCTGATTTAAATTCATCTTTTCTGCAAAGTAACAATTTTTCTCAGAGCTCGAAATTTAATCAGTATTGTATCAGGAGGGCCACCAGCTTCGTTGCCTGCCATCTGGTCCAGGCTCCTATTGCCGTTTGTGTGCCTGCCCATGAGATGATTCTTCAATCTGTTTTGTATTACCATATTATTCTTTCTAGTGTACATCTCATTTATTTTGGATACATCTCATTATAGGAAGGATTTAAGATGGCTCGTGGACAGGCATAACATGCAACAACGTAGCATTTAAGACTGGAGAAGAAAGGCAGTAGTCATACACATAGAATAAAAAATGAAAGTTTGAAACTTGCAAGCTGCTGAGATGGAGCTTGCCTTTGGGGACAGGCGCATGAGGGATGGGGCTTCCTAGCTGTGTGGAAGGGATTTCTGTCATGCTGTGTCCTAGGTATGAGAACAGACCATTCTTCACCTATTCTGCCTCAGGCACCTGCACTCACATGAACATACATATGCATACACGTAACTAAAAATACATCGTGTGTATACATATGTGCGTCCGTGCATGTGTGCACGTGCATGCCTGTGTGTACTAATCGAAGGTATAGTAGTCAAAGCAGCATGGTGCTGGTTTAAAAATAGACTCAATGGACGATGGAATAAGAAGAGAACCTGTTCATTTAGGGTCCGTTTGTGTTCTATAAAGATGACAATACACTGCAGACCTTTAAGCAAATAGTGTTAGGGAATATCATATCCATCTATGTTATAGGTGTCATATCCATCTGTAAGAGAATAAAGTCATGTTCTTATACTATATATGAAATCTCAGAATACACGGAAGAGTTGAGATAGTTAAGACTTGAGATAGTGAAGACACTCGTGGCCAATGGGGGAAGCACTCTTGAGCCTGGACAGTGTTTCCCAGTTAGGCCTGCAAAGCTTAGGCAACACGATCAAGGATGGGCAGATGGGTTGCATCAGACTAGAAGCTCCTGCACATGGAGCCTCTCATCGTATCCCCCCTGGTGATCACATGTCGGTGGTAACCCCAGGCCAACTACGCGCATGTTCCTGGGAGTGTAGGAGGGTGGTGAGTCCAGTTATGTACAGCTTTGAGGGATTCCTAATCCTCTCTCTGTGTTCCCAGGGGCATCTGAGTGGCATCCACAGTGTGGAAACCCTCGGAGGTCCCTGCCAATCATCTCCCATTCTTGTCAAGTGATTCAGAGCGTTCTGTAACCCAGCACAGCCACAGACCGAGAGACTCTCCTTGTACCCAGCATGCGAGACATTGCCCTGAGGGAACTCCATATGACAGAAGAGGCTTGCGCATGGCAGAAGGGAGTGGACAGAGAAGGCAGGAATGCAAGGCTGGCTTCAGCAGGCTGCACCTGACAGGAAGCAGCTCAGCCCGCAAACGTCACTGTCACCACCTTCATAAGGTCAAAAAATATAAGTAGGTTTATTGGAAGGTGAGGTCATTTGCATATTCAAATTCTTTAAATTACAAACTCTTAGCAGATATCTACACCTACATGTTTATTAGAACATTATTCATAATAGCCACACACACACACACACACACACACACGAGGCTTCTGAAATAAATACACAGCAGCAGAAATTTCTACTAATCCTTGCCAGGGATGGGGAGATATGGGGTCTCATTTTTCAGAGGGTGTGAAGTTTCTGTTCTGCAAGGTGTGTAGGTTATAGAGACCAGGTGAAAAGTGTTGTGTCTATTCTTAGCTATGTGGCTTGATTCACTTTGAAGGACAAGGGGACAGATCTCATGTTAAGTACTTTGACATTCCACCCCAAAACACAGAAGGACACAAGGAAAAGTTTGAGGTGGTAGACATTATCTGTACCTTGGTTATAGTGTAGAACCATAAGTATATGTCCAAGTTCATCAAGACTCATGCATTAATATTATATATATATATATATATATATATATATATATATATATATATATATACACACATATACATTTATATACATACACATACATATATACACACATATATACACACATATATGTGTGTATATATGTGTATATGTACATATATGTATGTATGTGTGAATGTATATATACACACATACATACATATGTATGCATATATATATACACACACACATATATACATATACACATATATATGCATGTATTCTTATATCTTGTGCCTTATTAAGCTGGACATTTTTTAAAAGGGCAGGTAATAATAACTATGCCTTGCATATGTCTGTTGTATAGCCCTGCTTTTTCATCTCTGAAGTATCAGGGCTCCATACCATCCTTATTGTCCATACAGGTGAGCTGTGCTTCAGATGGAAGTTGGGACCTACTCAGGGTCTGACTTAGTTAGGGTTGTAATGCTATGAAGAGACACCATGACCAAGGCAACTCTTATAAAGGAAAAGATTTAATTGGGGCTGGCTTACAGTTTCAAAGGTTCAGTCCATTATCATCCTTGTAGGAAGCATGGCATCGTGCAGGCAAGACATGGTAGTGGAAGAGCCAAGGGTTCTATATCTTGATACAGAGGCATCCAGGAGTAGGGTCTGATCTGAATTGGGTGGAGCTTGGAGTCTCAAAGTCCACTCCCACAGCCCCACAGTTTTAACACACTTCCTCCAACAAGGCCCCACCTCCTAATAGTGCCACTCCCTGAGCTAAGCATCTTCAAACCACCACAGGGTCTCATAGAAGCTGAGCCTCTCCAGTGGCTTTTAAATAGCTTCTTTCTTATATCACTTTCTACTAGCTTGAGCTGTGAGAGCCTTTGTGAACTGGAGATCACAGAGAGACAGAAGGTAAAACTAAGAGAAGATTTCCTAGAGACGTAAGCTATGGCAGAAGGCAGGGCTATTGTACCCACAAAGGCCATAGCCCTGTTCTTCTACTTGGAACTATTTCCTTCAGTTTTTCTATTTCAAATAAAGTCCGAGTGGTTGAAGAGATGGCTGGCCATCTCTTTTTGGCAGAAGCTAATGAGAGTCTTCAGGGTGAACCATGAGAGGGCCTTGGCAGAGTGTGGTAACAAATCTGTCAAAGGCTGTGCAAACTGCATCCTCTCTACAGGGCTGGGAAGAGTCGGCCTCATGGAAGGAACTAGTCCGGATCTAGGGACAGGCCAATGAAAGGAAACAAAATCTCAGCCAAGACATCCGAATCAAGTCACCACATCAGAGCCAAGAGACGGTGTATTCGCTGTCTTCTACCTCTGCGTATGAGGTAGTCAGGCTAGAGCCCAAGGGCAGCTACACCCATGGTGCAGAGCCACCATGGTTCCTCGCTATTTGACTAAGCCAGAGAAAAGCTTGGACAAGGCATGAAAAGCGAGTAGGTGCCTGGGCATGTGTGCATGTGCTGGAGCCACATAGGAAGAAGGCAGCTATGCTTATAAACTGTAGGGTAAACATACATGGCCTTGTACTGTATCTTGTAGAGAGGAATTGGGCATTTCGTTGTTCTCTGTCTTTCCCCCCACTTCCCTCTCTCTTATTGTAATGACAGCAGCAGTGTTCAGAGTGGCCAGCCACATGACCCAGAGAAGATGCCATGCAGCAGGGCCACCAGGTGCTCCCAGAGCCACAGTAAGGAGGTCATGAGCTTCCCCGGAGGGTCAGTTGTGTGTTCTCTCCACTTGCTCCACGGAGAAAAGGCCGTATCTTGTGTATTCCTGAACAAAATCAAAGACAAACTCTTGACTTCAAGAGGGACATTGGGGTCACATTTCATCTCCAAGGTCAGCCTCCAAAGTTCTTAAACTGGGGAGACAGACCTGGAACCACGTCAGCTTTCCTTTGCCCACCTCAGTGTCCTTGCCTCAGTAGGCTTCCTGAACCCACGTGGCTTCCTGTTCTCTGGAAGCTTCCTCTGCAGAAGGATTGATCTGCTTCCCGAAGGTCAACGTTCCCGGGCAGAACGAGCTCTGGTGCACTCAGAGGGCACAAGGGTTTGTGCCCTCTGGCAGCGTTCCCATCCCAGCAGCCAGCCCCCGAGAGCTGCCAGCTGGCTCCTCGTGACTTGTGCCCTTAGCACTGAATTCTGTAGAAGCTAACCTCAGCCTTTGAGAAAGCTCCCTGAACAGAAATCTGGGGCAAGGCAGTGCTAGGAACTGAACTTTGGTTAGAAGTGGTGGACCCAGGCTGGAGCGATGGCTCAGCAGTTAAAAGCATGTCCTTCTGAGGACACCCTTGAGTTCGGTTCCCAGCACCCAAGTGACTTAGCTCACAATCACCTGCAAACAGGGTATCTGACGTTCCCCTCTGACCTTTCTGGGTATTTGCAGTCATTCACAGACCCATTTACAGACCTACATGAATACATATAATTGAAAAGTTAAACCACATATTTTAATGTAATAGTGTATTAATTCTCTGAGAACGTCATGCAGTGGACTTCGTTCATATTTACCCCTGCTTCTTTCCATCTCTAGCTTCATCCCCGCTCCACCCTCCCCACCTCCTCACCCCTTCTTTTCTCCTGGTCTTTGTTTTTGTCACATGTATATGTTCTGTAACTGCTGAGTCCTTGTGGTGTTGCGCGTACGGAGATCCTTTTCGAGCTGACTACTTGATTTTGGTTAGCCAACGAGAGATCTCATCCCTAGAGACGACTGATTCTCTCCTCTCATCGGTTGCTTGTTACCTGTAGCTCTTTATCTGGGGCTGGGGCCTCATCTGCCATCACGTTGGCATGCCATTGGATGAAAGCTGTGAATGCAGGTCATCTTGTGTGGGTCACAGGTTTTAGTTTTAGTCCTCCCCTGTGTTCATCTGCCCAACTCACTTTCTTTTGAACCATAGGAAACCACCTTTCTCAGCTCCTTGGGAGAGCCACACACTTCACACTATCCCACCTTCCTCTCTAATTCTCAAGTCTTAGAACAGCAAGGTCCTTCCAACCCCAGGGAAGGGGAAGCCTGATCCCGGCCAGCAATCAGGTGCCCCTGTGCTGTGGAGCTGAGCTGAGTGGCCAAGTCATATAGAGTTAGAGGCAAGCTTGGGAGGCCAGGAAATATCAGAGCTACAGATTTACTTGTTATATTTTTTAATTTTAATTATTCATAGGAACTTAATAATTTAAGTGGTTAATCAACAGAAACATAAATACAGCTTAGTAGGAAATAATTAGAAATCTGAGATATGTTTGTCTGGAAGAGTTTTAAGATCAGAAATTGTCTATGCAATCAGAATAATTGCATGAAATAAGATAATTTTCATTTCCATGTGTGAAGACTTTCTCATATACACATATATCATTCCCGGTTCTTTTCGGAGAAGTAGAGAGTCTAATCATTTTTTTCCAAGTGATTTATCCAACAAATAGAATAGATACTGAAACCTTTATATAATTCCCTGCTGAGGAAAAAAAAAAACTGACAGTAAAATATTTTAGGACTTTTTTTTTTTTCCAAAAACATTCAGCAGTTAAAATGAGAAAAGGAAACACACCGGAATGCCAAAACCTCGTTGTGTAACTAATGAGGAGGACAGGGTGTGCGGGAGGATGAAGGATATAACTAGTGCTTTCAAAGGGGAAGATGGAAGCTTGCGGACTCTGTCTCACCGAACCTCTCCTTTCCACGTACGTTTGTTCCCCTTCTCTAAAGAGGATCTTCAAGACCACCCAGGCAAAGTGGCTTGTATGTACAGTGAGATCTACATTCATCTGGGGTCTTTGGGGCTGCTATGATAGACTACCAGAGGCTGGGTGGTTTATGAATGGCAGGAGTTTTCTTCCCAGTGTGGGAGTACTCTGAGATCTGTTTCCTTGGCTCACTCGGTGGCTATTTAATTTCCTGCTTTACCCCATAGAAGTAGGGAAGGGAGTCTGTTAGTGTCCCTTTCATGATGGCACTAATGTCCCAAGCAGTTGCTGGTAGCCTCAGCTTTGAGTACCTGATACTAGAGGTTGGGTTTGAACATGCAAGTTTTGGGATGGAAGGGACACAAACATTTAGTCACATATAAGGAATTATAGATAAGACCTAATAGCTTCTAGAAGACAAGAGGGACCCCACAATGAGATCATTCTAAGGAAGACTGACAGGCAGACATAAAGCTTCAAATCAGGTCTGGGTGCTGGCCCACAGTGGGCATGTTGGTGACTGGCCTTCTAGAGATGAAGTGGTACCTCTGAGAACTCAGCCCAAGGGATGTCAGTGAGACCCAAGTTTCACTGAGATGCCTTTCTTGCTCAGGCCATGGCTGCAAGCTGTCCAGAGAAGCAGCCCCTGTATATTTACCAGTAGCCTTCTACTTAGGGAAATTTAGTTGACAAAAATAGAATCCTGTAGACTAAGGTGACATGCAGAGCTTGCTCCACACACTAAGAAGAAGCTCCAGAGGATATCCCAGGTTGGAGGCTCTTCATGTGATTGCTAAGAGCCCCTAAAGTCGCCCACAGAGTAACAGTCCACTGTTGGCTGCCTTTGCCCCAGCCATTCACACGCATTCGGTGTTTTAGAGCAGGGATACATTACATTAAATAGCGACGAGCATATGAAGTCCATATGTTAATTTAAAAATCTTTGGTCTGTGGGTAGTTTTCTAGGTGCTCTTAAATAATTTATGCAGGTAAGATGCTAAAACTAAGCTATACATCTGCACCTTTGCTGTATCTCTTTCTAAGGGTGTATCCTCAGGGCATATCTGCACCTTTGCTATATTATCTCCTTCTAAGGGTGTGTCCTGGGGCATTTGATATGAACCACAGAGAAGGCAAGCTTTATATAATTCTCTCCAGGTTCCCTGAGGTCTCCTCTTACACTGGCATTGATGCTATCCCACAATAACTCTAATGAACAGAAGGCCCATTTCCAAATAGCATGTCAGGTCTTCGACATGGGAATTTTTGCAGGGGAAGTGGTATAGTAAAGTTCTTATCATCCATCTCCTGGCAGCATGGGAAAAATTCTCTCTAGGAAACACCCTTCATGGCTGCTGTGGTCTTCATTCTCCCAGCATGCTGAGCACCTACTTTGTGCTCCTAATTCACCGAGGGAAGCTAGGGTTGTCTGTGCTGACCGTCTAATGGGAGAAGCGAATGCTATTGGAATATCCACAGTGATGGCCACAGCACTGCCAGTTACACTGGAGTGGGCTGAAGGGAACGGGGGGCGCCATCCCGTGGGAGTGAGCGACAGATGACCATGAGCTCCTTGGGCTCGTCATGGTCTCCTGCCCCTGTGTCATTACCTTTATCATTTCCTCCTGTATGTACCACTTGCTCCTTTGCTTAGCTGGCATCCTTCAGTCACTGTGAGTGTGCGCACAGAGTGACTGAATGTCCTCATTTGCCTCGTACAGTCCCGATTCTCTCCTCTTGTCCCAGGGTAATTATTTATACCCTTCTCTTTTATGCTCAAGAGTGTCCCAGTTTGGACAATATATCATGTGGCCACTTATTTGCCAACCGCCATTCTAAGCATTGTACATAAGTTCTCATCTACTGCAGACTAACCATAGAAACAGTGACTTTAAAAATATCAGTTTTCCAATGAGAAATAGGATGGAGGTTGAATAATGTACTCAAGGACCCTGGGCCAGTGAACATAGGCTGCTTCCCCTAGGTCTGTGTATTCCAACTCTGATACTTTGCCTCTGGTGAGATCAGACTTGGGAAACTCTCTTCCTGCCCTGCTGTACTCTTCACTCTTGCTGGGCCATTTCCGGTGTGACCCTTCTCCCCTGTATGTACCTGCATTGTGACAAATGGTGAGGATACTAGGCATGCTCTCTGCTCGTCCCCCAAGACCGTCCCAGCATCTCACATAAATGCTCAGTAAATCTGAAGAATGACTACATCTACAGAGAGGGTTGTCCGTGTAGGCACATGGACTTCAAACAGAAGTGGACTTACAGCCAGTCATTTTACCCCTTTCTAGATGTTTCTGTCCTTGTCTATCCCTCAGATGGTACTGACTAGCTTCCCTAGCTCAGCACTGTCCCCAGACCTACAAGACTGGTAGCTGGAGCTAAAAACGGACATCCATGAAAGAAGAAGTGTATCCCATAATTCTGTGTTGCTCAATCCTCCTGTGACATCACATTCATCGGGAGATTTCTATTTCCTTTCATGTCTCTGAAGTAGTGTTTTATTTTTAGACAGTCCTAGCCCAGAGGGCAACCCAAAGATAATGCTATTTCAAGGGATTTTATGTAAAGTAATGCATATTTTCTTAAGGTACATCTTTTGCAGCTTGCTAAGAGACTGTGAAAGGGACAAGACAGTTGGGTAATTTGGGGGAGACATAAAAGTGGGGTTTTCTCTGTGTTGATGGTATTGCTCCTTTCTGGAGTAAATGTAAAAGGAATGTATAGTTTATCTTTAGAAATCCTGGGAGAATATAAAAAGGACTACACAACCATCAGTCCTGGAGCAGCCTCCTCCTGGTGAGAATGGAGCTGAGACCCTCCATAGATTTCTTTAGCTGCCACAGGCAAACCTCTTCCTATGGTTCCTGGGAACAGAAAAGAACCAAGTTCCTCTTTAGCCAGGAGCTTTTGTTATCTGTATCCCTCAGCTTACCTCATCTTCTTAGAGAGTAAGGATATTACATCAACTGTCACCCTTTCCTGTAAGAAAAAAAAAATCTTGATTAGGAACATCTTATCTAGGTAAAAAGCAAAGTAAAGAGCGTCGGGAGCCACGTGACCCAGCTGCAGCTTTGCCCATCCTGACTGACTGTACGCCACACTTGCCTCGCTGAAGTGGTGTGGTCCTCCGGAGTTCCTCTTTATTCTTGACTCTCTTTTTGGATATGTTCCTAGTTTTCTGTGGGAATAGAAGGCAGTCTAATAGATGTCTCACTGTAGCATCTTGGTATGCGTGTGTGTGTGTGTGCGTGCGTGTGCATGCGAGCTGCAGGCAGGCATCTCCCCTGAAATAAGAAAGAGATACATGAACCGTCAAGACCACAGTACAGACAAACAAGAATGGCAGGTGGAAGTGATCTTTGCTGGAAGATGGAGGCTCATTCCTGAGCAACTGTTAGCTCCTGGAGACACTCTGGGACAGGTAATAGAGGTTATAATAATCGTATTTGTTGCCATAATGATGACACCTAGCATTTGCTCATGCTTGTTACATATTATGCACAGCTTCAAATGCTTCCAGTAGAGATAAGCCCATTGGTTCCCATAGCAACCCAGTGAGGAACAAGAACTCGGGGCTCAGGGAGGTGGTGAGAGGTCATAGAGGGTGAAGGTCACTGAGACTGACTCCTTTAGTTGGGAGACTGTAGCTTCGGGGGCACAGAGGGCATCTTCAGGTCATATCCCTGGGGCCAGTGGAACTGTGACCGCCCTTCAGAAGCTGGCCGTGTTCCCATTGTTCTTTGGCCTGCCTTCCTGCCTTCATCTTCATCTTCACTGCCAGGAGCACCTTATGACTCTTCTATCTCTGCCTCTGTGGAATATGTACACCTGTCTGTCCATCATCTGTTCCACCTTTCCTCACTCTCCTCTTCTCCATCTCCCTCCACTTCCCCCTTCCTTGTTTAATTACAACTCTGTGATATATTGAATGTTGCCAACATTGAGAGAACATAGACTGCAAACAAAACATGCCACAGAGCCGGTGTAAAATTAGCAGAGTCTCTTGCCCCCTTACTTGAAATTCCCAAAATAAAGTAAGTTGTTCTCTTTCCTCTTTATCTGCTTTCTCCAGCTCATAGCCTCAGAAAGTCCTGGGTGTGTGAAGAGTAATGTCCTCCCTGCCACCACCAAATGTGCTGCCCACTGCCGGGCTCGTTCATGCCCCTGTGTTGCTTTCAGTATGGAAAAGTCCAGTTCAGAGCAGAAAGTCAGTGCGGAAGGAACATGGCTACTACAGAGAGATGCAAGGACAGATGGGGGTGTGACTGGGACAGAGAGATTGCCTCTGTCCTTCGTTGTGTTGTTTTGGGTTTTGTTGTTTGTTTTGTTTAGTTTGCTTTTTTGTTTTGTTTTATGCCTGCTGCCTGGATGCCTGAGTTCTTTCCTATTCAATATGTTATAATCCATCCATCCATCCATCCATCCATCCATCCATCCATCCATATTATTACTTGGAGCAAGCTTGGCTACTGGGAGCCTCTTCCTTGTGGCCCCTCTGTCCTTTTGAAAGCCCTGTTAGTTTCTGCACCCTTTCTTTTCTTCTTGTTCCTGTGACATCTCCAGATGTTACATAGACTTTAGGATATCTTATAAAAGCCTGAAAGGTTTTAGTTGGACCACTGTTCCATTTGTGATTCAAAAAAAAAAAAAAAAGTCAGCCTTCACAAAAACATTATTTTTAGAGTGGAGCCTTACTCTGGAAAAGGGATATGTGTTTCTTAAATCAAGGCTTTCGTTATCTCAACGATGCTGTTCTTTCTCTGCTTAAATGTTTTCACCGATTTCTCTCTGTGAGCTGTGTTTTAAAGACAAGAGAAGGAAGACAAGGGAACAAAGCATAAGCATCTATCTCCTCAACCTCCCAAGAGCTCTTCTCGTTTCAGGTGATGGAGAAGGGCATCACCTGACAAGAACAGGACACAAGGTCTGTGTCAGCTTAGGTCTCTCTGCCTCTGACGTCAAAGACACTGATGTCATCAAAGAGGCTCTATTCTCCTATGACCCTTCCTAGTCCTGATCACTTTCCAAAATCCCTATCCGGGGGAGGGGAAGATGTTTTGTTTGTTTTGTTTTGTTGTGTTTTGCTTTTTAGTAGTAAGTTTCCATAGACATTTGGAGGATTCAGATAGCATGCCTGAAGTTTGCAGGATATGACTGCTTTGTTCAATAAGCCATTTTATTGTTAAATATAAGAAAGGTGCTCACACCCCATAAAACAGTTGAGCAGTTTATTAGATTCAGGGGACAAGAGTTCTCTCCAGCTCTCTTCCTCTGTTAGACAAGGTCCCAAGGACACTGTGGGGAGCTGGACAGAGGCTTGCTCAGAGAGAGCCGATAAATCGGACTCCCGGACACTGTCAGTGGCTTCATACTAGAGAGGACAGGACATCCCATTCAGCTAGGTTAATGTTGACCCAAACCCTGAGGCCTGTGTCCCCTGTAGTGTGGTTAGATGTCCGTTGATCTGCTGTGCTGCCCTTCACTGCACTTGGGCTGTGGAGAGTCTCGCTTGCTTTGTTTTATAAACTAAGAGAATGGCTGGAGAAATTCACGTCTTTTAAATCGAACTTGGTCGGGGTGGATGGTCTTGAATCTGTGATTGTCCAGACTCTACATCCTCAATACTGGGATCACAGGTGGATGTGGCCCTGCCTAGTTATGGGGTGCTGGGGATCTCAACCAGGGCTTTTGTGCACGCCAGGCAAGTACTCTACTAACGGAGCTACATCTCCAGCCTGGCAAAGGCAGGTGCTGTACCTGTGTGGAATATTCTCGTTCCACCTGCAGATGGAAATGAAGACTTAAGGAGGACAGGTCAGCTTTAGGGCCTTGCATCTGCTTGACTTTTTCTCTTAGCAAGGGTCACTGGTGGTTAACTGCAGTTGACACTCTCAGAGATGTGTGTGACTCTGCCTTGTCTGCCTCCTCTCTCATCCCTTCCTGTGTTCTCTGTCAGTAAGGGCCCCGTGTCTCCTCGACCTGCTTGCTCTCTACATTCTAGGCCTAAGGGAGTTCTCAGTGCTGCCGAGGGAGTCCCTCAGTGCCTTACCATCCCACTCGAGGGTCTCATTCCTTGTTCATCAGTGATAACCATGTAAACCGAGTCTTCTCCAACAGACCCTCCAGCTCTGTGCCTTACGGCTGCAGGAGGTGGCAACTTGCTGCAGTGCTCAGCCCTCGTTTGGGAGAACAGACACTCATTTGAACTAGCTCGGAGGATGTTGTTCTCTTTCCTTTCTTGATTCTTGTTTGTTTGTTTGTTTGTTTGTTGTTGTTGTTGTTTTTTCTGGCTATTAAAAATGAAGCTGTGGCACTATGATAGCCTTTGGTATGGTCGTTTGGGACCAGATGGTGGCCAGGCCAGAAAAAGAACCAAATAAAAGTAAATCAAAAGGCAGCCCTACAGCCCCTTTCTGGCTGTTGTCCACAGTGAAGAAATGCTAAGACCATCAGCTCAGGGCCCCAGGAGGATGGCTGTTCTCCTTGCTCTCAGGTAACCGTAGTCCTGTTATCAAGACAAGTCTTAGAACAGCTGCCAAGCAAAGCCAGGGCCATGACAAGGGGGCTCTGGGCCAGCGAGTCTGGCTGGTAAGATTGACAGAAGAGAAGGCAAGACTTTTTCACAGAGGCAGAGGCTATAGAGCCTTATGTTGGATCTTCACAAGTGGGATTCCTGAGGTTAGAAGGGGAGGCCTTTGAGGGAGGAGACACCCCCCCCCCCCAGTGGAGAGAATCTTCTAAGGGTGTATTTGAAGGGGGAGTAGGAAACGTGGGCTGGAGGGGAAAGGGGGTGAGAGGAAGTAATGTGGAGTAGATAGCATTAGTTACAGGGCACAGATGGCAGTAGTTCCCAGTGCGTAGAGTTTGAAGATGAGACTGGACATTTTAGTGGGGGTCACGTGTGATTTGCCTCATAGGGCAAGAACGCTCTGTGAGGAGACTGCTTCTGGGGCTGCTCTCTTGAATAGGAAACCTTCTTTCTCTTGTAAAGCAACTGTATTTCATTTTTATAGATCCACGCTAACAGTCCATCACACAACGAGGAGGGTTTGAATGATTCACGGCACAGAGCGGAGGTTTCACATTGCGTTTGGATGTTTGACTTGGAATAAATAGAAGCATCAGTAATTCTTTAAGAACATTTCTGATTGGTAATAGACATTTGAATAGCTGCTTGCTAGATCGTCTCCAAGAGCTGAGGCAGTGTGCTCCACACTGTGACAGCTTTGCCGGGACCAATTAGAGAGGCTGAGTCTGTCATTAGGATTGGCTGAGCAGTCATCTGTCCATGCAGCCCTTGGACACCGCACCCTGATGCATGGGGAGGTCACCATTGGAATGGGACAAAAAAAATGGATCAATGCATTGATCTAAATGCTGTATTGTTTCTGTGACTTTAATGGACCCTATGGTTATTTCTTTACTAAATTAACTTATTTTAAACGAAAGGCAGTGAATTGTAATCAATTCTTATTTTTAATTTTTATTCTTTGGTAATTTCATATATATATATAATTTATTTATTTTAGTCATGTTCACTATTCATCCCCCATCTCCTTCCCTACAGGTCTGCTTCCTAGTTTTGTGACTTGTGAAGGAGGGACTCATTGAGATTAATTAGAGTTGCTTTCCTGAGAAATGGTAGGAGGTTATTTTCTGGAGCATGGGCAACTGACCAGTGACTGTACCACTGAGGAAACTAATTAGCCCCTCCCCTATCCACCACTTATCTATATTTCTTCAGTGATAGATGGGGCCTCATGAACCACCTCCCTCTAGAGCCCAACCTTGTGCAGGTGTTGTAATGCTAACAGTCCGGTTGAACATACTGTTCATTCATACACTGATACTGTGAAGGGTAACTCTGACTACCTTAATAAGAATATTGTTCTGTATTGTCTGGAGAATGACCTGTGGGTGACTGTCATGCTAATTTTGAAAGAGTGAGTTTATTAACTGTACAGCAAGCAAAAGATAAAATTCTAAGAATCTAGTAGCAGAGATAGCAAAGTATCATCCAGTCAGGAGGTCAGGTCACTAGGCAAAGGTGGCTAATGTAGCCCGATTAAAAGCATAGAAAAGGTAACATTATCAGATGGGTAGCTGTGATTCTTCTTGTCTTACTGAGAAATCAGGTTCTGGTCCCCTGGGAAGCTGTCATTTGCATTAATAACACGTGGGGACAGGAAGAAAGGACACATGAGGCCAGCACCTGTGTATGATGATCTCAGAAGGCCATATACCAACCATTGCATAGACAGACGATACTTGCCCAGTTCTTCAGTTCAGTCCTTGTTTCCAAAGGAGGCTTCTTTATTATGTATAAAAACATAGGTCTGTGTTTCTGTTTCTGTCTCTCTGTCTCTGTCTGTCTCTCCGTCTCTCTCTCTCTCTCTCTCTCTCTCTCTCTCTCTCTCTGTGTGTGTGTGTGTGTGTGTGTGTGTGTGTGTGTGTGTCTGTCTCTCTGTTGTCTCTGTCTCTGTCCCTTGTTCTCTTTCTCCCCCTCCCCCTGCCTGCACTCACAGACACACCCCGACACTATGCTGATGGCTGTATTCATACTTCTTGGTACAAATGGGCAGATTTCACAAGGGTGAAGTGGAGGCACACTCACAGATCCACCAGATGGACAGGAGGCATCTGGTGTCTTGTGTTTGGGACACCCAGATTCTCATTTCCTGCCAGCTGTCAGCAAGGGTCACTCTTCTCTGGAAGCTGCCCACATTCCTTGGATTGCCTTCCTTCCTCCATCTGCCGAGCTTGTGCAGTGCTGGGCTAAGTTCCTGTCATGCTTTTAGTCTCACCCGCTCTCCTCCTGCTGCTGCCTCCTTGATTCCCTCCCATCATGCATCTCTAATGTTGCTTTTAGAACTCAGATAATGGTGCTGGGACACACACACACACACACACACACACACACACACCCCTCTGACAATCTTACTGTCTCAAACATCAATTCATTCTTAGCTTTAACTTTGTCTACAAAAGCAACTGCATCTGTATTAAGTAGTTGACTTAACAGAACGTGTGTGTGTGTGTGTGTGTGTGTGTGTGTGTGTGTGTGTGTGTGTGTTTGTTTTGAATTCTAGCATCACTGGCCAATGAGATGGCTCAAGGGGTAATAGTACCTTTGGCCAAGGGTGCAACACAAGTTTGATCCCCAAGACCCACATAGTAGAAGGAGAGAACTGAGTCCTGGATGTTGTCCTCCGACCTCCACACATGTACCATGGCACATGTGAACCCCAACTCAAAAAATAAATATTAAAATATAAAGAAGTCTGTTTTGCACAGTTACTCCTCACCACACTGGTTTTCTTAGGTAGAAGGAAAAGCTGGGCAGACAAGCATTTGTCAAAAAAAAAAATCATTTAGGCTAGAGCCTTTGGCTTTTAGTACCTAAGAATTTTTTGAGAGTATTAATCTGTTTTCTCTGCCACAGACTTCAAGTGTTTTGGGTACATGAGAATAAAGTCAGTCTTCTCTGTGTTTTTCATGGACAGTGTGGGCATCAGGAGAGTTCTTTCTCTGGGGAGTAGTTGAAGGTGAAGGAGCTTTTGAAGGCTAGACATTCCATTAGTCAAATCTTTACTGTCTATTCTCAGTGTTCTGAAGATTCTGCCCTTCAGGGGTGACTGCTGGCCGGGTAAACCAATGTGGAATTTGCAAAGGATGCATAGTGATACACATGGTGTAGTCAGAGACCAGACTGAAAAACTTGGACTGTCAATAGAGACATTCATCCAGTAAGACTTCGGAGAACAGGTGTTCCTGCGAAGTCATTTACGGCATCACAATGTATGAAGTACTTTCCTTTACCGGGTTTTGTCTCGTTCTCAGGACTAGAGTAGTTGTGGTGCAGATGTGAGAGCTAAGACCAAGGCTTGGAGGAAAGCAGATTCCAGTTGCTGCAGCAGCAGGGACTGAGGCCACTCTCTCGCACTGGTGAGAGGAGAGGCACACCTACTAAGAAAGCAACGTGGCAGAATCACGAGGTCGGAGCTAGCAGGTGTAGCATATGATAGAAAGCATGAGAACCCCACCTCTTGGCGGCCACACCCTTTTCTAGAGTCCTCCCCTGCTGAGTAGCGTTGACCTTCTTGGCCAATAGAACAGTGCAGAAACCATGCTCTGTAACTGTAACTGGTTCACAGCAGGCATTACCGCTTGCTTTGCACACCTACTGTCTTGAAGACACTGACATATCGTCTCAGGGAGCTACCTTATAAGCAATTTTTTTCCAAGCAGAGGCCTACCTTTGGACGGCTGCAGCTCTGTACAGTATGGGAAACCCACTGGAGACCCTGAGGTGGAACCACTCATTTCAACTGCTCTCAGCTCCCTCCTGAGCCTCTGGGTCACACAGTCAGGGTTTATTCTTTAAAGTCACAAAACTGTGGCCTGATTTATTTCACACTAAGTCAGTGGCTAATGCAGTCTGGACTGTGGGCAGTCTTATTTAAATAGTGTTTGAACTGATGGCTAAAATAACAAGCCTACCTGCCCAGGAGCTGTGTGCTTTATTCTGTAGGTATGAAGAGGCACCGAGAGCTTTAAAGCAGTGGAGTGCTTAGAAAAATAGACTATTGGAGAGGCTCTTGCTTCTGGAGTATTTACAGATGTCCCACATTCCGTGTGATTTGAATCTGGAGAGCAGTCCCTGGGGAACTAAACTCCCCCCCCCCAATACTGTATCTTGAGTGTTTTCTTTCCTATTTTGCCAGAAAACCTTAATGTGTGTATTGATTTTTTTTTTTTTTTGCAGTTCCAGGAATCATATTTTATCTTTCTCTGAGTTGTGTAGAGCGACCTAGTGTCAGTGTTCAGACAGGGCCGCCATGAGTGAGTATAAGATCAATGATGTTTCCAGCAGGATGTGGTGGTACACAGGGCTCTAATCCCAATCTCAGCACTTGGGAGGTGAAGACAGAGAGGCATTGCTGGTTGGAGTTTAGCCTGGACCATACAGAGCAAGCCTGTGTTTAACTGACAGAAGAAACTAAGATCTAAGAACTCTCAAAGGAGTGCCTGAAAGAGATCCGAGGTTACCACCAGGACAAAGCACCAACGGCGCGCGTGCCTGTGTGCCTGATTGTGTGCGTGCGAGTGTGTGATGGTCAGATTTCAGTCAGGCCCAGACGTTAAAGGGACAGCGTGTAGCAGGAGAATCGGATCTGAAGGTCTCTTCACTCCTCATGCAGAGCCCAGCTGTGAAGGGGTAGGGATTATATTGCCAGCGAGATCTTGAAATCGCAGTGCTTGCCAGAAGAGTGATGGGTCCTGATTTAGTAAGGTGTTCAGGAGAGCTCCTGTGAGCACTTTAGGCTTGGAAGGCTTCTCCAGAACTCTGTCAGCAAACAGCTACAGTTTCTAAGGCTCGGCTGTCTTGAAAGAGTGGACGGGTGGAGGGCATACTTTCCTTGTTAATGAAGGGAAATTTGAGGTCTGGATAAAGTGGCCTAAGGAGGCCATATTATAGATTTTATATTCTGCTTGACCCTCCTAAGGGCTGGTGATTGACAGGAACTTTGTCTCTGAACACAACCTTGCTATGTTATGGGGGCAGATCACAGACTCTCAAGCCTAATTGACTCTGCCTGGACCTCACAGACAGGATTGAACAGCGGAAAGCGCATTGGTTGAACATCTAGGTAGGAAAGTGCTAGCTCTTACTAGCCCAAGAGAGCTGTCTGATCTTGGCAAGTCTTGGAATCTCCCATTGGATTCCTATTAAATGAAGGGAGGGTTGGTGGAACAGGGGGGCTTTGAAGATTCATTCTTGTTAGGGCTAGACATGTGACATTGCAATGTCTTCATCAAAACCGAGGTGGCCTGGATCTGTGGAGTGACAGGCCAACGCCACCTTTAAGAGTAGGACAGAAGCCCTTCCGGTCCACACCGCTCCAGCGCAGTGCGCAAGGCCCGGGGGCTGTGCACCCGACCAGGTTTCCCACGGGACTCTCCTAGCGATCTCGGGACCACTGGTGAGAGGAACACACATCTGTTCCAGTCCAAACTCGTGGGACCTGAGTCTACAGTCTGGAGATAGACAGGGGGGCAGCGGACCCCTTCCCTTCTGGCCCACACTGCTCCAGCACCAGGCTAGGAGACAACAGCCAGGAGAGTGATAAAGTCCCAGAGCAGGACAGACTCTTCCTTCAGGTCCAGTCTGGTGCACCCCGCACCAGCACAGGGCTTGGGCGCAGGCTCTGCGCACTCTCCCTGAGTGAGGCCCCTTCGGCACTCCCCAGGCTATCTTGGGACCACAGGTGACCAGCTGAACTCAGCATCTGTTCCTGCCCAATCCTGTGCGACCTGAGACACCAGCCAGGAGAGTGATAAAGGCCCAGAGCAGGACAGACTCTTCCTTCAGGTCCAGTCCGGCGCACGCGCACCAGCTCAGGGCTCTGGCACAGGCTCTGTGCACTCTCCCCGAGGCCCCTTCGGGACTCCCCAGGCTATCTTGGGACCACAGGTGAGCAGCTGAACTCAGCATCTGTTCCGGCCCAATCGCGAGTGACCTGAGACACAAGCCGGGAGATTGATAAAGGCCCAGGGCAGGACACACACTCCCTTCTGGTCTGCACCAACACCAGGTCTCCTTGGGCAGAGATGGCAGGAGGTAAGCGTAAGAACAGAAGGAACAGAATCCAAGGGTACTTGGCATCACCAGATTTAAACTCACCCACCACTTCAAGTCCTAGATACAACAACACACTAGAAAAACAGGACATGGATATAAAGTCACTTGTCATGATGATGATGGAGGACTATAAGAAGGAAATCCAGGAAAACACAGTTAAACAACTAGAAGCATTTAAAGAGGAAAAACTTAGAGAGTTACAGGAAAACAATACCAAACAGGTGATGGAAATGAACAAAGCCATCCAGGACCTAAAAATGGAAGTAGAAACAATTAAGAAAAACGAAAAGGAGATAACCCTGGAGATAGAAACCATAGGAAAAAATCAGGAACCATAGATATGAGCATCAGCAACAGAATATAAGAGATGGAAGAGAGATTCTCAGGCACAGAAGATTCTATAGGGAGCATAGACAAGACAATCAAAGAAAATGCTAAATGCAAAAAGATCCTAACACAAAATATCCAGGAAATCCAGGACACAATGAGAAGACCAAACTTAAAGATAATAGGAGTAGATGAGAAGGAAGACTATCAAACTAAAGGGCCAGCAAATATCTTCAACAAAATAATAGAAGAAAACTTTCCATACCTAAAGAATGAGATGCCCATAAACATGCAAGAAGCCTACAGAACTCCAAATAGGCTGGACCAGAAAAGAAATTCCTCCCGACACATAATAATCAGAACAACAAATGCACTAATAAAGACAGAATATTAAAGGCAGCAAGGGAAAAAGGTCAAGTAACATATAAG